>SKCR01010554.1:0-45268 GCA_019454045.1 Zanthoxylum bungeanum | reverse complement strand
TAATGGTGAAATTACCTACAAGGACACTTAAACAATAATTATACTCAAGAGATGGTGAATTGGGTAATGGCCTAATATTGCGGAAATAAAGATTCTTGCTGATTTTATGCTACTAGCTTTGCCAATTAAGTTTGTCAAGCAATTTCTCAATCGCAATATATTATTAATATGTAAGTCACTAAGTAATATGCAAATATAAAATAAACTTGCGATAATATAAATGAGTTTAGGGATAGAGAAATTGACATCGTGATTTATAATGGTTCGGCCAACAATGCATATGTCCACTCCCTTAAGGCTCGCTTGAAGATTTCCACTAAATTGAATCCACAACTTACACTGAGTTTCCGCGGCTCACCTGTAATCAAGAGTTTTGTCCACTAGGTTCACTTCAAACCTTTACACAATAGTTTTCCAATGGTTCACTCTTAAACTCTTACAATGAATTTTGTTCCTAGGCTTACTCACAACCTTTTACAACAATCACTCTTTAGAGTATTCCCACTAATAAAGAGATTTCACAACCTCAAGTGTTTGAATATGACGATTTTACAATTCACTTGGACACTCACAAAAGATAAGAAGATTTAAGGTGTGAGTTGCTAACCCAAGTGTTATAAGCTCACTATAAAAGATATGAAGGTGTAGTGTGTGAGCTTGAGTATGAAAGTGTATGAATATGAAGGTTTTGTAAACTCTCTATTTTTGCCTTAGAATAAATTGTTTGAAGGTTCAAGAAGTAGGCAAAAACGGATTTGGGGCTCAATTTATAGAGAATGTGTAAACCAACTCGTGTTCTCTAATGGTCGGTATGCCAAAATATAACGGCTATATTATTGACACTCATAAAAAGTGGTTATTTACTCCCAAATAAAAGAGTGTCGAAGTAATAAAATAACTCAGTAAGCCTGAGGTCGATCCACATGGAATAGATTTAATATGATAAAATAATAATTTGAGTGAAAAGAAAAAAAATTGATTTTTTTGAAGTGATTGGAAATTTTTAAATTGAACTGCAATAATAAAAGAAAATACTGGGGATCAGAGGATCCACTTTAAATATTTCAAATTTAGAAATATCACTTTTTATAATATATAAATTGTCATTATTACCTAATTAATTATTTTAGGAATTAATTATGCCAAAACAAATAAAACCAGCAAAAAATGCGGTGATAATATTGTCTATAACAAGTCCAATTAGGTACTCAATTATGCCAAATAAATAAAACCAGCCATATAGGTTGTAACAAAGTTTGTCAATAATTAATCTAGAATTAAATTAAATATTAATCATTATATTATAATATAATTAACCTAAATTTTCATATTTAAAGCTTCACCCTTTACCCCAGTAAAAAAGAAATTAACTATTCATAATTTGAATAAAAACACACTTAATTTTACTACTGAAAGAAAAAGAAATTACAAGAAAGCTTTTAAAAAAATAAAACACACAAGAGCTAGAAATCCACAAATTTTAAGAGAAAACTATGGAAATCTGATTGAGGAAAATGAAGTGTAGAGCACCTCTATTTATAGAAATTTTGCAAGTTTTCTCCACCATTTCCTCCACCATTTCCTCCACCATTTTTTCCACCAAACATGCACGTATGTTTGGTGGAAGTTTGATAATTGTAAATTGTCATTTTCCATTTTTTTATAATTACTTTAGTAATTATACATAACACACTTTGAAATTTTCAGCAATTTCGGCCTTGAAAACCTCAGAATTTGAAAATCTTGTGAACTTCAAAGTTGTATATTTTGAGTATTCTTTTATCTGGAATTGAAATCACCTTACTCCGATATTGGAGTAAAAAAATATGGCCAAAATGCGAAAATTGTGCAAAGTTAGAATTTTTGAAATTGTACACTGTTAGAACGCCTCTTTCAAGTTTCCGATCTCCAAAATTCAAATGTTAAGTCCATTTTTCTAGTTAAGCATTCAAAGTATTATTTCACCTACATAAGGAATAAAAATCACAATAAAAATTTATAAAACATAAATTTAATTATTATTTCACAAATGTGCTAAATTAAGGGGATTAATGAAACTACAAGTATAAAATGATTAATTTTCCTTTTAATAAATGCACTTTTTTAGTATTCATCACATCCCCCAACCAACTTATTACTAGTCCCTAGTAATTTAAGCGAAAACTTAAATAATAATTTTTTATCCAAGTTAGTAATTGTTTTCTTTCTTTCTAAATAATCAAATAAGCAAATTATCCCGTACTTTTTACCCTTCTACCATACACTTAGATCCGGTCACGGTTTTGATTCGGAACCGAAACCGAATCGGAACCGAACCGGATAGAACCGTAAGGTTACGATTCCATCTGATTTCAGTTCCAAAACCAGAACCGAACTGGATGGAACCGTAAGGTTACGGTTCCATCCGGTTCCGATTCCAAAATCGGAACCAAACCGGACCCCCAAATGGTTTAGTTACTGACCAATGCATAATCACACGCGTAAAACGCAAGCGCACGTATCGTTCAAGTAGTATAAAAATATCGATCCCACGAATACTTAATTCCTACTATTGTTATTAATTGTTGATACTATTTATTTACAAGTATCTAATTAAGAGAGAAGAGAATGATTGTTTGATTGGTTGGTTGAATATGGATTTGCTAAATAAAATAAACAAAAGAAAATACTAAGGAAAATAACAAAAGACACAAAATACCTAGGGTTGTGACTCCACACAATATTATTCTAAAGATGAATTGATTCTCTTATATATGTGTAATAAATTAATTTGCTAACCTGGAACACGAAGTTATGCAAAAGCCTCTGTCGATGGTCAGATGCAAATACCCAATGTAACTCAATTAATCATATTCATATGTTAACCGAGTTATCTGAATTCATTAAGTTCAAGTTCCAAATATGGCTACCCACACCCGACAAGTATATGTCTATCCTGTAAGGAAATCTATTAAAGGGTTATCTATCCTCAAGGAAGATCGTGAGCTATTGAATCTAAGGCTAAAACAAAAAATCCATTTTCCAAGTTCATTTTAAGTTTACCACAACAATCTTATTGGTGATCAGGCAACAAGAAGCATTAAGCTTAAGATTCAATAAACAAATTAAAGAATTACCTATAATATAATTAAATCAATTATTAAGCATGTTAATATTGTGTTTCATCACTTCCCTAGAATAAAAATAAAATGCTGGGGGTTAGAGGATCCATTTTTAGAAATCTCAAATTATTATAATATGGAAATTGCCAGTATTATCCAATTAAGTTGAACCAGCCATAAAGGCGGTGTTATTATTTATCCATAAACCAACCAGCCATATAGGCGGTAATCATCTATCACCTAAAGACCGTCCTATAAGCGGTGTCATATTATGTTACATAATTAAAACCATCCATTAAGGCGGTATCAACTTTTAATCCATATTATTAAATTACAATTTCCATATTATAAATTAAAGTGAGAATAATCTACCTTTACTATTTCTAATTTAGACTTCTCCCTTATTATAATATATAAATTTTGTGTGATAATTACCAACCGACCAATATGGCGGTATCCTGATTAAGTCAAATTTATAATTAATTACCAACCGACCAATATGGCGATATCCATGCTTAGTCAGGTTAAAACCAATTTAAATAATTACCAACCGACCAATATGGCGGTATCCTCATTAAGTCAGGTTTTAACTAGTTTATATATTATAATTGAGTGAGATTAATCTAAATTATAAAAGTAAAAAGCTTCACCCTTCCCCAGTAGTAAATTAACTACTAAACATAAAGAAAATAAAAATAAAATAAATAAAAATAATTACTAAGAATAAAAATACATAATTAAAATTACTAAAAGTAAATTACTGAAATTAAAAGTGCTGAAAGTAAAGTACTGAAAGTAAAAGTGCTGAAAGTAAATTACTGAAAGTAAAAGTACTGAAAGTAAAAATACTAAAAGTAAAAATACTGAAATTAAAAAAAAAATTAAAAATACATAATTTAAATATTAAAAATATTTACAAAATAGATGCAATCCTTTAAAGCCTATAAAAACCCAAAGGAAATCACACCAAATGAAATGAAATCGTTTGCAATTTATAGGCAAAATTTGCCTTAGCGCGTCGCGACGCGCCACGTGGCGCTCAATGATTAGCTGCTTTGATCTCTTATCTACTGACGTGGCGATAAGGAATATGTTGGCCCAATAGAATGCTGACACGTGGCAGATTGGATGATTAACTCAATAATTGTGCTGACGTGGCGATGTGGATTATCGGCAGCATGTGATGTTGACACGTGGCATGGCGCACGTTAGCAGATTTGTTGTGATGTTGACACATGGCGGGCGCACGTTAGCATGATCCGGCGCACGTTAACAAGATCAAACTTCTCAGATTTTGACACGTGTCCCGGCGCATTTTAGCAGGCTCCTGGCGTACGTTAGCTGTCGCGACGCAGGCTGCGCGTCGTGACGCGCCAAATGACGTTTTTGCCCTTTTTGTCTGTTTTTCACTGTTTTGGCCCCGAATCACCTCCAGAGAGTCCTGAAACCTTATTTATCTACAAAATAACACAAAATACATCAAAATATTCATAAAACCCAAGAACTATACAAAATATTAGGTCAAATGAGTGGGAAATAGTGATACATTTACCACTCAACACACCCACAAACCTAACATTTTGCTAGTCCTCGAGCAAAACAACAAGATAAAATAACATAAACATCTTTATTATAAAATTAAACTAAGCCACTTTTGTAGGGATCACAGTTGCATTTAGCGAAAGCAACAAGCCTTTAAACCCCTAGGTGTCCCTAGTGGATGAGTTGTAGTCTCGTGAGGGCTTACAGCAACGATACCCACAAACGTTTTATAATAACAAAAAAATAGTAAAACTAATGCACACAAAAGCAAAAAGACAAGAGAAAAGAGAATAAAGAAAGTAGTACTAAACATGTTGAAACATCTTATCCAAGTTTAGAGTTGTTTTCTTTCTTTCTAAATTACTGAATAAGTAAATTCTCCGATTATTTTTACCATTCTCCATACACAGCCAACAAAATATTAATCAACTCATTTTTTCCCACAATAGTCACAAGTGTAGTTGAAAATAAGGTAATATTTTTTTCCTAAAGTTATATCATAATTCACACATTTTTTAAGCAATAGAATATTTTTCTGATTTTATCTATTTATTTATTTATATACAATATCTTCCATCCATGTGGCGAGCTTTAGGTCAGTGACTCCCAAACCAGTTGGCTTTAGGGCACTAGATGTTAAGACACCCCTACGGACTTAATTACTCAGACTTCATATATATATATTTTTTGTAATATATTTGATCCATGTAGGAAGCTTTGGGTCAGTGGCTCCCAAACCAGTTGGTTTTAGAGCACTAGGTGTTAAAATACCCATACGGACTTAATAACTCGGACCTCATACGTTTTTTTTATCCCATAGCTTTTTTAGATGCTTCCTCCAATTAAACTAGAGCACTGAATATTACAAGCTCATCCATTACAACTCATGTCCGTATGTTACTATGTATGTTGATAATACATGTCAATTGAGCATATGAAGATTCATTTTAATCAGTTTTCCGGAGAATTCACGAATTAAATAATTCAAAAGGAAATAAACAAAAATTAACTTGTTCCGAAATAGGTTGAGATATGTCTCAGGAGTGAAAACTCCTTACACAGCTATCTCACACCAATTTCACTTGATTAATCGAATTAAAAACACAAAAACACAAAAAAACAAAATATTTTTTTGATTTTTATAAAGTTTTTAAATTTTTTTGAATTTTTCGAAGATTTTAGGACTAAAAATAAAAACAACAAAATACTACAACTATTCCCCACCCCCAAACCTAAATGAGATATTGTCCTCAATATCTTAAAAAGTAGAAGATGAGTTTAGAAGATAGTACCTGGTTAGCTGAAATTCTATATTTAGAAAGGAAATTAAGGGTTAAGATCCAGATTTATCCGACGCTTCTTACCACGATCATTATCAGAACAGTTTATCTTGGAAAGGATAGGGTCAATTTGTGGTTCAAAGGCTAAGATTTGGTCAATTAAATCTGGGGCAGTTCTGGCAGTAAAGATGAGTTCTTTTAAAGGTTTTGACACGAACCCATTTCTCCGGACATCATCAAGAAATACACAAAGAAAATCATAAAATCCATATGCGTTGAACAATCCAATTGGTTTATGGTGTATGTTCAAGTTCGCCCAAGATAGTACTGTAAAGATTTCCTCCATTGTACCCAAGCCACATGGAAAAGCAATAAAAGCATCAATACGGTTAATCATTTCTACCAGTCGTTCAGACATACCTGGCACAATTAGTTCCTCTCTGTTTGATGGTCCTATAAGATTCGCATCTGCCAAAGGTTTTGGGATGATTCCCAGAACTGGACTGCCTTCATCCTGTACGGCCTTTGAAATGATCCCCATTAGTCCAAGATTACCACCGCCGTATACTAGGTGCATATTCTTTTCAGCTATGACTCGACCCAATTCCTGTGCTGCTTCTACGTATTGTGGCTTAGTACCAACACTAGTACCGTAAAACACACAGATGTTTTCAACTCGTCTTCTTGAAGTAGCTTCCATTTTTTTACGTACTTTTTTCTCAAATCTGGATGCCTTCAAAAGTGCAATGATGATTTGAAATTATAGAATAGCACTAGTATCTTCCAAATGACGATTATTAGCAAAACAATAAAAGAAATCGTGAAAGGTCAAAAAAACTGGATCCTGTCGGAGAAAATAAAAGAAAATAACAAAACAAATTACAATTGTTAATAAAAGACAAAGAGATATAATATTTACAATAATTTACGGCTTGATTGACGTCTATGCGTCAGGAACAAGTTTCCCATCCAATTTTCTTAAAAATTGGCAAAAAGGGTATTTTTGAGTCAAATTCCCAAGACTTAATTGTTGTCTTTCTTTTCGAAATTGTGTATATAACACGCGAATGCGTCTCAAGAGTTTTAGATATGTCATCTAAAGACTCCTTACTCAAGCCATCCCTAATGAAATTTATCTTATCTTCACGGTTATCAAACACTATTCCTAAAGAACGACAACGAGTATCACAAAACATACGAGAACATTTATAGCATACACCCATTCTTTTAGCTCTTCTCTTTTTAGCATATCTGTTTTTTCCTAAACCAGACAAATGTGAGTTAAAAGAGTCAGAAGACTCACCTGCCAATCGGACCCGTGCTTCAATAATCCAACGAATGTCAGTAGGAATACATTTTATCATCAGTAGTCTAATTCATTCCAAGCGAGCTCTGTAGACTTTCATCGGAGATTTTTGAGGGAGAGAAGGAAATTGCTTGTGAAGATTTGCGAGAGCTTATTCCATCGTGAAATGACTTTACCTGCAAAAATTAAACACACAAAAATAAAACACACCAAATCACATTATATACACAAATTGCATGGGTTGCCTCCCTGCTAGCGCTAAGTTTAACATCGTCAGCTAGACGTGACTGCCCGAACATTAGGCTGGATCTGAAAGTGTGACACTTTCTTTTTGTCGCTCAAATGATTCTCCCCAGTAGTGCTTGACACGCTGTCTGTTAACCTTGAATGTTTCGTTGGTGTTGGGATCAAGTAACTCAACAGCTCCATATGGTAAAACCTGAGTGATCACAAATGGACCTGACCACCTTGATTTTAACTTTCCAGGGAAACGTTTTAACCTTGAATTGTATAACAACACCTACTGACTTGGTTCCAGTTGTCTACGTACTATTTTTCGATCATGCCATTTCTTGGTCTTTTCTTTGTATAATCTGGCATTCCCATAAGCCTGTAGGTGAAATTCCTCCAATTCGTTGAGTTGGTGAAGTCGTTTCTCTCCTGCAGCTTGTGGATCAAGATTCAACTTCTTCAGTGCCCAGTACGCCTTGTGTTCAAGCTCAACTGGCCGATGGCATGCTTTCCCAAACACCATTCGATATGGGGACATACCAATTAGTTTTTTATAAGCTGTCCGGTAGGCCCATAATCTGTCATCCAGTTTTGTAGACCAGTCCTTCATTGTTGATCCAACGGTTCTCTCCAAGATTCTTTTGATCTCCCTATTTGAAACTTCAACCTGTCCATTTGACTGTGGGTGGTAAGCAGTGGTAACTTTATGAGTAACTCCGTATTTGGATAGGAGTACATCGAAGTATCTGTTGTAGAAATGTGTGCTACCATCACTGATAATTCCCCGATGTGTTCTGAAGCGAGTGAAAATATTCTCTTTAAGGAATTTTATCACTACTTTCGAATTATTGGATGACAATGCAATTGCTTCAACCCATTTAGAGACGTAGTCTACTGCAACTAGTATGTACAGGTTTCCGAATGATGGAATAAAAGGTCCCATAAAATCAATCACACATACATCAAATATCTATACTTCTAGAATTTTTTACAGAGGTCATTCATTTCTCCTCGAAATATTTCTCGTTCTCTGGCACCTGTCATATTGAAGAGCAAATAGATAAGCATCTTTAAAAAGAGTGGGCCAGAACAAACCTGATTGAAGGACTTGGGCTGTAGTTTTATTCACGCTGAAGTGTCCGCCATATGGTGATGAATGACAATGTTGCAAGACACTATTGACCTCCTCCTGTGGAACACAACGTCTCAGTTATTGATCAGCACAACGTTTGAACAAGTACGGCTCATCCCAGACATAGTGCTTGACTTCTTTGAAGAACTTCTTCCGTTGCTGAGTTGTCCATTCCAACGACCATTTTCCCGATACTATATAGTTGACATAGTCAGCATACCAAAGAGCATCATGATGTTTCATGGAAAATAGTTGTTCATCTGGAAAAGTTTCTTTGATTGTCAGCTCTTTACCAGCTGTTTCTTCATTCTCAAGCCTTGATAAATGATCGGCCACCTGATTTTCTATCTTTTTCCTGTCTTGGATCTCCACATCAAATTCTTGTAGTAAAAGTATCCAACGGATTAATCTGGGTTTGGCATCTTTCTTCACGATCAGATATTTGATTGCTGAATGATCTGTGTAGACCACCACTTTGGGACCCAGCAGATAATATCATAATTTGTCAAAAGCGAACACAACGGCAAGCAACTCATTTTCAGTGGTTGTGTAGTTGAGTTGAGCTTCATTTAGAGTTCTGCTAGAGTTGTAAATGGTGTAGAAAATCTTTGTTTTGCATTGTCCCAAAACTACACCTACAGCAAAATCACTAGCATCGCACATCACCTCAAATAGAAGGGTCCAGTCTGGTGCTACAATGATAGGAGCAGAAACCAGCTTCTGTTTTAGGATCTCAAAAGCTTCGTGACATTCTTTGGTGAAGTTGAAAGGCACATCCTTTTCCAGAAGATTGCATAAAGGTTTAGCAATCTTTGAGAAGTCTTTGATAAATCTCCTGTAAAAACCTGCGTGTCTGAGAAATCTCCGAATCCTTTTGACTGATGTTGGTGGAGGTAATTTTTCAATTGTCTCAATCTTTGTTTTGTCTACCTCGATTCCCTTTTGTGAGATCCGGTGTCCCAGAACGATGTCTTCCTGCACCATGAAATGGCATTTCTCCCAATTGAGCACCAGGTTGGTATCTTCGCATCTTTGTAACATTTGTTCCAGATTTTGCAAACAGTGGTCAAAATAGTCTCCAAACACAGAGAAGTCATCCATGAAAACCTACATACTCTGTCCCAGCATATCTGATAAAATGGCCATCATGCAACGTTGGAATGTGGCAGGAGCATTACATAGTCCAAATGGTATCCTGCGGAATGCAAAAGTACCATATAGACATGTAAAAGTGGTATTCTTCTGATCTTCTTGGGCGATGGCAATCTGATTGTACCCCGAGTATTCGTCCAGAAAATAATAGAACTCATGTCCTGCCAGTCTGTCCAGCATCTGATCAATGAATGGCAGCGGAAAATGGTCATTCCTTGTTGTTTTCTTTAACTTCCGGTAGTCCATATAAACTCTCCATCCAGTCACAGTTCTTGTTGGAATCAGCTCGTTCTTTTCATTTGTGACTACAGTTATTCCTCCTTTCTTTGGTACACACTGCATAGGACTCACCCAAGTGCTGTCTGAGATGGGGTAAATGATGCCAGCATCCAACCATTTCATGATTTCTTTCTTCATGGCCTCCTTCATGATTGGATTTAGTCTTCGTTGATGCTCTACTGTGGGTTTGTACTCATCGTTCATTAGAATCTTGTGCATGCAAAATGATGGACTAATGCCTCGAATGTCTGCTATAGTCCAGCCAATGGCTTTCTTGTGTTCTCGTAACACTCTCAGTAATTTTTCTTCCTGCTCCAATGTTAGCGAAGAAGAAATAATAACAGGTAATTCAGAAGAGTTTCCTAAGAAAGCATACCTGAGATGACTCGGAAGTAGCTTCAACTCCAACTGTGGTGGTTCTTCAATTGAGGGCTTGATTCGCTCATTCTTTGGGAGTTCCAGACTTTCAACTGGTGGTGTTGATTTGAACCGAAATTGTTTGTCAAGATATTTGATACATTCCAGGATTTCAGCATCTAGCTCGCTGTCAGTCATGTTGGTGCTGCAAGCTTCAAGTTTGTCTGTGGGAGGTGGCTCAATATCCTGGATGATACTATCAACAACATCAACTCTGAAATATTCTTCCTTTTTTTCATCACATGGAAATTTCATGGCTTTGAAATCATTGAAGGTAACTTCTTGGTCCTAAACTTTCATGGTTTGTTCTCATTTTTTACATCAATAACAGTTTGACCTGTAGCCAAAAATGGTCTCCTAAGGATGATAGATACATCTTTGTCTTCTTCCATGTTAAGGATAATGAAATCTGCTGGGAGAATAAGTTTGTCAACTTTAACTAGCACATCTTCAACTACACCTCTTGAAAATACGAGCGTTCGATCAGAAAGTTGCAGAGAGATTGAGGTAGGCATTGCTTCTCCAATTTAAAGTTTCTTGTAAATAGAAAAAAATCATCAAATTAACACTTGCACCTAAGTCACATAAAGCCTTACCGATGTAATGTTCTCCAATGGTACATGGGACAATGAAACTGCCAGGATCTTTCAACTTCAGGGGAAGTTTCCTCTGAATGATGGCGCTGCATTATTCCATCAATGCTATTGTCTCGTAATCTCCCAATCTCCATTTTCGTGAAAGAATGTCTTTTATGAATTTGACATAGCTGGGCATTTCTTCCAACGCTTCTGCAAATAAGATGTTGATATATAACTTTTTGAACACCTTCAGGAAACGAGAAAACTGCTTATCCAGATTATTTTTTTGAAGACGCTGTGGAAAAGGTGGAGGTGAAGTGATTTGATATTTTTCCTTTGCTTCTTTTACCTCCATCTGTTGCTCTGTTTCTTTTGGAATTTCTTCAATGGATGCATTGATTCCAACATCTTTGTTGATCTCAGTACCGCTTTTCAAAGTAATGGCTTGACATTGCTCCTTCCCACGGTTCCACGGATTTGGTTCTGTATTGCTGGGAAGATTTCATGGCGGTCTGTAACTCTGAGTATTGGCCAGTTGTCCAATTTGATTCTCCAGTGATTAATTCCTACTATTGTTATTAATTGTTGATACTATTTATTTACAAGTATCTAATTAAGGGAGAAGAGAATGATTGTTTGATTGGTTGGTTGAATGTGGATTTGCTAAATAAAATAAACAAAAGAAAATACAAAAGAAAATACTAAGGAAAATAACAAAAGACACAAAATACCTAGGGTTGTGACTCCACACAATAATATTCTAAAGATGAATTGATTCTCTTATATATGTGTAATAAATTAATTTGCTAACCTGGAACACGAAGTTATGCAAAAGCCTCTGTCGATGGTCAGATGTAAATACCCAGTGTAACTCAATTAATCATATTCCTATGTTAACCGAGTTATCTGAATTCATTAAGTTCAAGTTCCAATTATGGCTACTCACGCCTGACAGGTATATGTCTATCCTGTAAGGAAATCTATTAAAGGGTTATTTATCCTCAAGGAAGATCGTGAGCTATTGAATCTAAGGCTAAAACATAAAATCCCTTTTCCAAGTTCATTATAAGTTTACCACAACAATCTTATTGGTGATCAGGTAACAAGAAGCATTAAGCTTAAGATTCAATAAAAAAATTAAAGAATTACCTATAATATAATTAAATCAATTATTAAGCATGTTAATATTGTGTTTCATCACTTCCCTAGAATAAAAATAAAATGATGGGGGTTAGAGGATCCATTTTTAGAAATCTCAAATTATTATAATATGGAAATTGCCAGTATTACCCAATTAAGTTGAACCAGCCATAAAGGCAGTGTTATTATTTATCCATAAACCAGCCATATAGGCGGTAATCATCTGTCACTTAAAGCCCGTCATATAAGCGGTGTCACATTATGTTACATAATTAAAACCAGTCATTAAGGCGGTATCAACTTTTAATCCATATTATTAAATTACAATTTCCATATTATAAATTAAAGTGAGAATAATCTACCTTTACTATTTCTAATTTAGAAATCTCCCTTATTATAATATATAAATTTTGCGTGATAATTACCAACCGACCAATGTGGCGGTATCCTGATTAAGTCAAATTTATAATTAATTACCAACCGACCAATATAGCGGTATCAATGTTTAGTCAGGTTAAAAACAATTTAAATAATTACCAACCGACCAATATGGCGGTATCCTCATTAAGTCAGGTTTTAACTAGTTTATATATTATAATTGAGGGAGATTAATCTAAATTATAAAAGTAAAAAACTTCACCCTTCCCCATTAGTAAATTAACTACTAAACATAAAGGAAATAAAAATAAAATAAATAAAAATAATTACTAAAAGTAAAAATACATAATTAAAATTACTGAAAGTAAATTACTGAAATTAAAAGTGCTGAAAGTAAAGTACTGAAAGTAAAAGTGCTGAAAGTAAATTACTGAAAGTAAAAGAGCTGAAAGTAAAAATACTGAAAGTAAAAATACTGAAATTAAAATTAAAAGTAAAAATACATAATTTAAATATTAAAAATATTTACAAAATAGATGCAATCCTTTAAAGCCTATAAAAACCCAAAGGAAAGCACACCAAATGAAATGAAATCGTTTGCAATTTATAGGCAAAAATTGCCTTAGCGCGTCGCGACGCGTGACCATTGCGATAAGAAATTTGTTGGCCCAATAGAATGCTGACACGTGGCAGATTGGATGATTAACTCAAAAATTATGCTGACGTGGCGATGTGGATTGTCGGCAGCATGTGATGTTGACACGTGGCACGGCGCATGTTAGCAGATTTATTATGATGTTGACACATGGCAGATGCACATTAGCAAGATCCGGCGCACGGTAGCATGATCAAACTTCTCAGATTTTGACACGTGTCCCGGCGCATTTTAGTAGGCTCCCGGCGTACGTTAGCGGTCGCGACGCAGGTTGCGAGTCGTGACGCGCCAAATGATAGTTTTGCCATTTTTTATCCATTTTTCACTATTTTGGCCCCGAATCACCTCCAGAGAGTCCTGAAACCTTATTTATCTACGAAATAACACAAAACACATCAAAATATTCATAAAACCCAAGAAACTATACAAAATATTAGGTCAAATGAGTGGGAAATAGTGATACATTTACCACTCATCAGTTACAGTTCCATAAAATTTGGAACTGTAACCTTAAGGTTCGATTCCGGTTCGGTTCCGGTCTGAACCGGAACCAAACCAAATTTTTTTTATTTTTTCCCTTAAAAAATAGAGAACCGAACCGAATTTTTGCATTTCAGTTTAGTTCTGCGATTCCAGCAACCTGGAACCATAGAACCGAATGGTTCGGTTCGGTTCTGGAACCGAACCGAACCGTGACCACCTCTAAATACACCCATAATAGAAAGTATCAATCAATTCATTATGCCCACAATAATCACAGGTCTTGTTGAAAAAAGAGTAATATTTTTGTCCTATGGTTATATCAGAATTCACATCTTTTTGGCAATGACAAATTATTTATAAATACAATTTTTTTAAAAAAAATAATAATACATCTTCAATCATTGTTGCGAGTTTTGGGTCAGTGACTCCCAAACCAGTTGGCTTTAAGGCACTAGATGTTTAGACACCCCTACAAACTTAATTGCTAAGATCTCATATGTTAAAAAGAAGAAGTGTCTGATTTCCTTAAGCTTTCTCTTTAACCCATGTAACGAGCTTTGGGCTAGGGACTCCCAGACCACTTGGCCTTAAGGCACTAAGTGTTAAAACACTCCTACAGACTTAATTGCTCGAGTTAGAGATGCTACGAAATCAAACTTATTCACACATTTTTTTTTACAAACTCAAGCTCTACCGTTTTACGTGAACAATCACTGTTTACTGAGGCAAGATGTCTGGTTACTAAGTAAGAGCATGGTTAATTTTTTTTGAATAAAAACACTAATTTCTATGCCTTTAGGTGCTACCTCCAATAAACTAGAGAACTGAATATTACAAACTTTTCTCTTATAACTCATGTTTATATGTTACCGTGTATGTTGAAAATACCTGTCAAATGAGCATATGAAGATCAAATTTCATCAATATTATGGAGAATTCACAAATTTAAATGATTCAAAAAGAAAGGAACAAAATTAACTTGTTACAAATTATTTTGAGATACGTCTCAGGAGCGAAAACTCCTTACACTGCCATCTCCGAACAACAATTCCACTTGGTTAGTCAAAAATTTATTTTTAGTTTGTGTGTATTTTTTTAAACAGAAAAGAAAATCAAAACAAAATATTTTTTTTATCTTTTCACACAACATAACAACAAAGCAAAAACAACATAAAAGAAAACCTTTTTTTTTTAAACATAAAAAGCGATTTTTTTAACGAAAAACACAGCAACGAAACATAAAAATGAAAACTAACTAGTCAATTATCCCTTCCCCCAACTAATTTTAGACATTATCCCCAATGTCTGAATACGAAGAAGTAGAGTTTAGAAGACATCACCTGGTTAGTGTGGAATTGATAATTGAATCTACAACACATCTATTAAGAAGAAAGGTTACATATTAAAAAAATATAAGTAAATTAAAATAATAAATGATATTTACTGATAGTTGTGATTATGGCTCACATCTTCTTCTAGTTTTACGTTCAGTAACGGCTTGAACACCCTCTATGGGTCGAGGGTATACTTCACATCCAATTTTCTTATAAATTTGCAAACAAGGTCTTTAAAAGTCAGATTTCCGAGACTGTATTATTGTCTTTCTTTTGAAATTATGTATGTAATTTACGAATCAATCTATCAAATCCACTAGCATGCGTCTCAAATGTCAATGATATATTATCTAATGACTCCTTACTCAAGCCATCTATAATGGGTTGATTTTTTTCTTCACGATTATTAGACATCATTCCTAAAGAACGACAACGAGTGTTGTATGCCCAACGTGCACATTTATAACAAACTCATAATTGTTTTGCTATCTGTTTCTTAGCATAAGTGATTTTCTCCAAACCAGATATGTAAGAGATGAATGAATCAAGAAATTTAAGGACTTACATTTTAACAATTTCTTTCTTGTGAAGGTTTAACATTTTTTTGGGTGGTCGATGTGTCCTGACATTATCTTTGAAATGTATTTTGCGTGTCCATTTTAAAGGATTAATATCTTTTATATCTTTTAAAGTTCATCCAATTCTCTGTCTATGTTCTTTCAACAAATTTAATAACTTACCTTCTTGATCGCTTGTTAGAGAATATCAAATTACCGAGGAGTAAGTTTGTTTATCTTTAAGAAATGCATACTTCGAGTGTTCCTAGTTCCTCAAAATTTTATTTCCCCTTTATCATCTTCCAGTACCTGTGTAGAATCAAGTAAAGAAAAATCATTAGAAATATCTGAATCTAATTGCGTACTTGATTTAAGATTAGCTGTACAAATTTCCGTAAGATTAGATAAACTCCCCTAAATATATTCATCCACAATTGGTTCAATTAGGTCCACGCTCTCATCTTCATTATCCCCATCATATGGTTGTTTGCACATGTTAAAAACATTAAGATGCAACGTCATATTGCTAAAGGATAAATTCATGATTTCATTCATGTAATTAATTAAAGCATTAGCGGTTGCTAAAAATGGGTGACCAAGTATTACAGGAATTGACTTATAACTGTCTGCTACAGGTTGTGTTTCCAAGATAATAAAATCCACAAGATATATGAATTTATCGACTTGTGATAACACGTCTTCAACAATTCCTTTCGGTACCTTGACTGATCGATCGATAAGTAAAAGAGTAGTTGAAGTTGATTTTAACTCGTCAATATTAAGTTATTGGTAAATCGAAAATGTAATGAAATTGACACTGGCTCCAAGATCAAGCAAAACATGTTCAATTTTTTTATTTCCAATAATACAAGAAATAGTTGAACAACCAAGGTCCTTGTATTTTAATGCATTATTGGTTGAGAGAATGACACTTACCTGTTCAGCTAGAAAAGCTTTATTTCTTACCTAATATTTTATTTTAACGGTGCACAAGTCTTTCAGAAATTTAGCATAAGATGGTATTTGTTGGATGGCATCTAAAAAAAGAATATTGACCTTTACCTGTTTGAATATTTCATATATCTATGGGGAATGGTTCAATTTCTTTATTTTTAATTCATGTGGAAATGGAGGTGCATGAGAAAAATTATTATCATCAACGATGGGTAATGGTTCATCAACCCATCCCTTACCCTCTGAATCTAATTTATTTTCAGCTTTGCGAGGTTCAAGAATAGATATGTGGATGACCTTACCACTACGAAGAGTAATAACAGATTTGACATAGTGTATATGTTGACTTCAAGAACTACCTTCGTGAGGGTTTTGATGACTCTTGAGATTTGGTTGTGGTTGTGCATGAAACTTTCATGTCTCATTAATGTTCAATGCATATGTGATTTTGGCAAAAGTTTCTCTCAAATCATTCATTGTTTGCATATTTTGGTTATTGATGGCTTCTTGTTTCTCAAGGTATCCTCAAGGGTTTTCCAAGGTGGTGGGACATATGGTGCGTAACTATGGGAATTTTGGAAATTCTGGTGTACCTGGAGAGGTTATTACGACGGTTGTACTTCGTTATCATTCCTTCAATTAAAGTTTAGATGGTTTCTCCAACCAGAATTATAGGTTTGGGAGTATGGGTTGGTCTCTTGAAGTTGTTTATGAAACTGACTGTTAGGGTTGGTGCTCTGAGCGCCAATTTCTTATGTATTTCCCTGTAAATACTCTTATAAATATTTTATTAATGAATAAAATAAATAGTTTCTATAATATGAATTATTTTCTTATATGGTAAAGAAGTAAATGACCAAAGAGTGATTGGTTATGATATAGTTGCAAAAGCGTCGCAACTGACATTGAGCAGTATCATAACAATATTATTCTTTAACTGTTCCTGGTCAAGGTTTACAATTACTTGGTCAGTAAGTAAACCCGTTGAGATCGATACGTGTCGTATATTGGAATATTGGATTCCAATGGTTTCTCAATGAACCATGAGTCTCGGAAGACTCGTATAGACACATAGGTGTTTATATCAGATAAAAACTGAATGACCCACCGAAGATTCTTAATAGATGGTACACCAACGTTAATAAGAATCTTCTCGTGTTGAGTGAGCATAGTGATCCTTCGACTTGAGGTACAATTGTGGATGTATAAGGTATCCTCCACACTTTGACGGCAGTCACGTCACCGATCTATTTAGATCAGACCTCCGCCTGTTCGTTGGGTGTGGAGTGATCCTCGGGATATCCTGTGTATATCAAGATATGATCCGTCAGTTATGTGTACAGAGCATAGGTATCCATTATGGAATTAGCAATCTGTTAAATTCATGGGCCCGTGGTACACTTTAGAAGTGAGATCTAAGTGTTATTAATAGATTGCTAATATAATCGTCGACGGGATTATACCTATAGAGATTTGACGTTTATATCTATATCTATAGGATAATCCGGATATCTGTGACGGAAGGATTATACGCATGCAATGACCTCGACATGTATGGTTCAGATAGTTTATCTGTGTTCGTCATAATTTACGGGGGTAGATGATGGACACGAAATTGGATTTCATGACGGATATGTCTGAACCTAGAGAGTCTCACTAATGAAATATACCCGTAGAGCATTAGGGCAACTTTTATGAATAATATTGATTATTTATAAGTCGTTTAACGGTTAAACAAAAATACATGTGTTTGGGTTCTTTCGGCCATTTGTTAAATATCGAATTGTGAAATTTGACATTTATTATTAATATATGTATTTTGATTATTTAATATAAATATAATATTTATATTAAGATATTTATATTTAATTATTTGATTATTTAAATGTTAAATAATTAAATTAATTAAATAATAAATATCTTGTTTCCTTAATTAAATACCGAGCCGCTGACTTATTGGAACTAATACATTCTGATGTATGTGATCTCATTAGTTATACTGCTCACAATGGTTTTTCATACTTTTTTACCTTTACCGATGATTTGTCACGGTACGGTTATGTTTATTTGATGAAACATAGGTCGGAAACCTTTGAAAAGTTCAAAGAATTCTAAAATGAAGTAGAAAAACAGACTGGTAAATATATTAAATGTCTTTGATTTGGTCGAGGTGGCGATATATGAGTGGTGAGTTCACCGATTATTTAAAGGAGAGTGGGATTCTCGCTCAATATACTCCTTTGGGTACTCCACAGCACAATGGAGTGTCCGAAAAGAGAAATATGACTTTATTGGATATGGTCCGATCGATGTTGAGTTTTACAGATTTGACCTATTATTTATGGGGTTATGCTCTTTTAACTGTTGCTCATCTCTTGAATAAGATTCCTTCCAAGGTTGTTCCTATAACTCCATATGAGATATGGACTAGTAGGAAACCGAATCTTAATTATATTAAGATTTGGGGCTGTCCTGCCTATGTCAGGATGGCTCAGCAAGATGAGATTTCGCCTTGATGGCAAAAATTTAGGTTTGTTGGATATCCTTCTAATACGAAAGGATATTTATTTTATGATACCGAGCATCGAAATGTATTCGTAGCTCGCTTCGTAAAATTTCTAGAGGTAGAATTTTTATCTGAATGAGGTAATCATAGACAGGTTGAACTTGATGAAGTACAACCTGAAACCATTGAACCATTGGAGGAACCTGAAGTTTAAATAGATGAAGAACCTTCAACACACATACTCCGTAGGTCCCAAAGGGTGTCTAGACCTCCTGAATGCTTGTATTTGATATAAGAAATTAGTCTAGATGTTCTCTTAATCGAAGAGACTGACCCTTACACCTATAGAGAATCAATGTTGGACATCGACTCCGCGAAATGGCAAGAGGCCATGAGATCAGAGTTAGACTCTATGCATCAGAATCAAGTTGGGACTTGGTTCCACTTCTTGAAGGAATTGTTCCTATCGGCAGTAAATGGGTTTACAAGAGGAAGCGTGGGCCTGACGAAAAGGTTGAAACCTTTAAGGCCAGACTGGTAGCTAAAGGTTACTCACAGCGACATGGTGTCGACTACGATGAAACTTTTTCACCAGTTGCGATGCTGAAGTCTATAAGGATTTTGTTGTCTATTGCTGCTTACCATGATTACGAGATTTGGCAAATGGATTCAAAACGGCTTTTCTAAATGGGTTTCTTGACGAAAAAATCTATATGGAACAGCCGGAGGATTTTGTATCCAGCGAAACCTCTTGAATGATTTGTAAGCTTAAAAAGTCCATTTATGGACTTAAACAAACTTCGCGAAGTTGGAATATTTGATTCGACGAGATTATTGGATTCTCTGGTTTTCTCAAGAATACGGAAGAATCCTGTGTGTACCAGAAGGCCAGTAGGAGTATGATAGTATTTTTGGTTCTCTATGTTGATGACATCCTAATAATTGGGAATGATATATGAATGATGCATGGCGTCAAAGCTTACCTCTGTAAAAATTTCTCCATGAAAGACATGGGTGAAGCTTCTTATATCTTGGGTATAAAACTATATAGGGATAGAGAAATGAAGCTTATTGGGTTATCCTAATCAACGTACATAGATGAGAAAATTAGAATGTCTAATCAGCCTTATGCTTCATGTTTGGGTAGCATTATGTATGTCATGTTCTGTACGAGGCCTGTTATGTACTACGCGATTAGAACCAGTAGATATGACTCCAATCCAGAAAATGACCATTGGATAGCTGTTAAACATATCCTGGAATATCTTAAAGGTACTAAGGATAAATTTATCATAAATGGAGGAAATGAACTGTAGGTTAATGGGTATACGGATTCTGAATTCCAATCGGATCCCGATGATAGAAAGTCTAGATCAGGATTTGTATTTACCCTTAACGGGGGTGCAGTTTGTTGGAAAAGTTTCAAACATGGGTCTACAGCCGATTCCACCACAGAGGCATAATATATTGCTGCTTCAGAAGCTGCAAAAGAAGATGTTTGGATTAAGAAGTTTATCATGGAATTGGGAGTTGTCCCAAGTATCGAGAATCTGATTTCGTTATACTGTGATAATACTGGTGCCATTGCGCAAGCAAAGGAACCAAGGGCGCATCAAAAATCGAAACATGTGGAACGAAAGTACCGCATCATTCGAGAGATTGTGTTGCGAGGTGACATTGTTGTGTGCAAGGTCCCAAGTGAAGATAATGTAGTAGACTCGCTTACGAATGTCATACCTCCGAAGTTATTTGATAAGCATGTGGAGTCGATGGGTATTAGATACAATCGATATTGGCACTAGAGCAAGTATGAAATTTTGTTAGGGTTGGTGCTCTGAGCGCTAATTTCTTATGTATTTCCCTGCAAATACTCTTGTAAATATTTTGTTAATGAATAAAATAAACAATTTTCTATAATATGAATTATTTTCTTATATGGTAAAGACGTAAATGACCATAGAGTGATTGGTTATGATACATTTGCAAAAGCGTCGCAACTGACATTGAATAGTATCATAATAGTATCATTCTTTAACTGTTCATGGTAAAAGTTTACAATTACTTGGTCAGTAAGTAAATCCGTTGAGACCTGTACATGTCATATATTGGAATTTTATATTCCAATGGTTTCTCAATAAACCATGAGTCTCGGGAGACTCGTATAGACACGTAGGCGTTTATATCGGATAAAAACTGAATGACTCACCGAAGATTCTTAATAGATGGTACACCACCATCAATAAGAATCTTCTTGGGTTGAGTGAGCATAGTAATCATTCGACTTGAGGTACCACTGTGGATGTATGAGGTGTCCTCCAATGTTTGATGGCAGTCATGTCACTGATCTATTTAGATAAGACCTCCGCCTAATCCTTGGGTGTGGACTGATCCTCAAGATATCATGTGTGTATCAAGATAGGATCCGTCTGTTCTGTGTACAGAGCATAGGTATCCATTATGGAATTAGCAATCTGTTAAATTCATGGGCCTGTGGTACACTTTAGAAGTGAGTTATAAGTGTTATTAAGATATTGCTAATAGATTCGTCGACGAGATTATACCTATAGAGATTTGACGTTTATATCTATATCTCTGAGATAATCTGGATATATGTGATGGAAGGATTATACATATACAGTGACCTCGACCTGTAAGGTTCATAGAGTTTATCCATGTTCGTCATAATTTACGGGTGGGTAGATTATGGACACGAAATTGAATTTCGTGACGGATATGACTGAACCTAGAGAGTCTTACTAATGAAATATACTCGTAGAGCACTATGGCAACTTTTATGAATAATATTGATTATTTATAAGTCGTTTAACGGTTAAACGAAAATACATGCGTTTGGGTTCTTTCGGCCATTTGTTAAATGTTGAATTGTGATATTTGACATTTATTATTAATATATGTATTTTGATTATTTAATGTAAATATAATACATATATTAAGATATTTGTATTTAATTATTTTATTATTTAAATGTTAAATAATTAAATTAATTAAATAATAAATATCTTGTTTCTCTAATTAAAGTAAGCAAATGGCTAATTTTAATTGGATTAAATGGCCAATTTTGATTGGATTAAATGGCATGATTTAATTAGAACATTTGTGTATTTCATTAAACGGTTTAATGATTAATAATCACAAATTTATTAGATCTTTATCCATTTATTAATTGAAATAAAATTGAAATACTTGACTTGGAAAATATATAAGCCTTGTTTCAATTTTTTATTTCATAATATGGAAAATATATAAGCCTTGTTTCAATTTTTTATTTCATAATTTTAAGAACCCTAAATCAAATACAAAGAGAGCTTGAGAGAAAAAGAGAAAGAAAGCAAAGAAAAGCTTGGGAAATCTTGGAAATTTGTAATTTTTTCTTACTTTCTTCTATATGAAAAATCTTTTTATGACTCTAGGCTTCAATATGTGTAGCTTAGATCTTTCTCTACTCTTTTGTGCATGATATTTGATGGTTGAGAGCTTGATAGAAAGATGTTAGCATGTATGAACTCTAAAGAATGCTTATTCGAAGTAATTAAGTGTTCTTTTCATTATTTGATAATGTTGTTGTCATTTTAGAGTTTTTTAGCCACTCATAAATGACCTAGAATTGTTCTTGAGTTGTTTCATGGTGGTGAGACTTGTTTGGTGTGGTAAGGATTGAATTAAAGTATTGAATTTTATTAATTTGGTGTTAATTGATCTAATGGACAATTTTATAAAATTAGGGTTCATAACCCTTTCCAAATTTGGGGATTTTCATATATGTGTTATTTAATGATGTATATATGATGCATATTAATTTTGGTATAGATTGGATTTGATCTTGAGTGGTTTTGAACCAATTTGGACTAAAGTGCAAATCCTGGAAAGTTGGTTTCTTGAATTGTAATTTGTATTTTCATGTATTAGACATGTATAAATCATTTTGGGATTGATTTGAAATCAATTAAAATTTTATTTGACAATTTAGGACTAAAATGATAAAAATACAAAATTTATGGGCTAAATGGTAATTAATGAAAAATCTGATTTTTGGGTAAAAAATTTATTTTTTTAAGTATTGAGTAATTAGTTTATTTTAATTACCCAAGAAAAATTATTGAAATCGCAAAATTTTGGTTTTCCGCGTTCCGCTGCGTTTACCTGAAATTGCCGCCTAAAACCCCAACACTGACTTGGTCATGGAGATATTCATGCAGGGCTAGTAAGGTTAGGCAAACTTGTGTGACATGTTCATTTTAATTACAGATTTGACAAGTGACTTCTTGAATTGACTTGAGATGATCACTTTTCCTCATTTCTAATGCCTCGACTTTTTTAGCCAGAGATGCATATTTGGCAGAAAGGTCATGGTTTTCCCTAAGGTTAAACATATATGTACCAAATAGTTGTGTTTTTACAGATGACTCATAAGTGCCAATTGTGTCCCATTGTTGTGCATTCTCTGCTATATGTTCTAGCTAATCTAGTGCATCTTCGGGATTTTTGTCCATAAATTCATCATTACACATCATCTCCACTACTTGTCTACCTTGGGGTGTTAAACCCTCGTAGAAGTAGGTAACCAACCTCCATGTTTCAAACCCGTAATGTGGACAAACATTTAACAACTCTTTAAACCTCTCCCAACATTGGTAAAGTGTTTCCATTGACTCTTGTGTGAAGGTTGTGATTCTCCTCTTATAGGAGTTTGTCCTATGAAGGGGAAATGATTTTTTTAGAAATTATTCTTGTAAATTATCCCATGTTCGGATGGATCTTGACCTAAGGGTATGCAGCCAAATTTTAGCTTTATCCTTAAAAGAAAATGAAAAACTTTAATCGAATTATATTCATGCTGCAATTTTGGTCTGTGCAAGTGTTACATACCACTTCAAATTCCCTTAAGTGCTGATAAAGATTTTCTGATTCTAGACTATGAAATATGGGTAAAAGTTGGATGACATATGGCTTAAAATTGAAACGTGCTGCATCTGGGGGAAAAACAATACAAGACGGTGATCTTATCCTAGTGAGATTCATGAATTGTCTGAGTGTCCTAGGATGTTTAAGATCGTCATGCTGAGACGCATTTTATTCCTGATCAATTGGATTTTCAACTCGGGCAGATGGATTTTCATTTTGATTCTCAGCCATTTTGACTGTTGATGAAGGTGATTGAGACTCTCTATTTAATCTACTGCTATATGATCGAGATAAATTTCTCATACAACCTAAATGCAGACTATATGCTAAAATTTAAAAATGCAAATACAATACTTACAAAAATAAAATAATAAACAGGTAAGGAAAAAAATAAAAATAAAAAAATGACAAAAAGAGAAACAAAAAACAAATAAATAAATACAAATGCAATGATTTAGATCTAAAAACGTCATCTGATTCTTGTCAATTCTGATCTCAATTGAATTTCTCATTCAGCTGTCTCAATTTCTCGAATTAGGTTCTCACAAAAAATTATGGAAGAATCCCTATATTGGGATGATTCAAGAAATTCTTTGGAAAAATGCAAGCTCCATTTTAATTGATTTTTCTGTCTCCTATAACCTTGAAGAATTAAGAACGGGGTCTGTCTGTATATAGAATTTATGGGTTCAAGATTCATTTATGATCAATCTGGTTATTTTGGATCTACACAAATACAAAGACGAAAGAAAATGAGATGCAAAAAAAAAAAAAAAAAAAATACTAAGGTACAAAAAATAAAAAGAAAGAAAAAAAATAAAAAAATATACAAGAATTATTTTATCTACTAAATTAATTCCTTGGCAACGTCGCCAAAAATTTGACACGCTTAAAAAATGGTTCTTTACTCCCAAGTGTCGAAGTAATAAAATAACCCGGTAAGCCGGAGTTGATCCACATATAATAGATTTAATATGATAAAATAATAATTTGAGTGAAAAGAAAAAGATTGAATTTTTTTGAAGTGATTGGAAATTTTTAAATTGAATTGCAATAATAAAATAAAATTTTGGGGGTCAGGTGATCCACTTTTAATATTTAAAATTTAGAAATCTCACTTTTTATAATATATAAATTGTCACTATTACCCACTTAATTTATTTCAGGAATTAATTATGCCAAAACAAATAAAATCATCCATAAAAGCGGTGATAACTTTGTCTATAACAAGTCCAATTAGGTATTCAATTATGTCAAATAAATAACACCAGCCATATGGCCGGTAACAAATTTTGTCAATAATTAATCCAGAATTAAATTAAATATTAATCATTGGATTATAATATAAGTGAGATTAATCTAAATTTCCGTATTAAAAGCTTCACCCTTTACCCCAGCAAAAAGAAATTAGCTAATCATAATTTGAATAAAAATACACATAATTTTACTACTGAAAGAAAAAGAAATTACAAGAAAGTTTTTTAAAAAATAAAACACACAAGAGCTAGAAATCCACAAATTTTCAGAGAAAACTATGGAAATCTGATTGAGGAAAATGAAGTGCATAACACCTCTATTTATAGAAGTTTTGCAAGTTTTCTCCACCATTTTATCAATCATTTCCTCCACCATTTCCTCCACCATTTTTTCCACAAAAAATGCAAGCATGTTTAGTGGAAGTTTGACAATTATAAATTGTCATTTTTCATTTTTTTTATAATGACTTTAATAATTACACATAATACACTTTGAAATTTTCAGCAATTTCGGCCTTGAAAGCCTCAGAATTTGAAAATCTTGTGAACTTCAAAGTTGTAGATCTTTGAGTATTCTTCATCTGGAACTGAAATCACCTTACTCCGATATTGGAGTAAGAAAATATGGCCAAAATGCGAAAATTGTGCAAAGTTAGAATTTTTGAAATTGTACACTGTTAGAACACCTCTTTCAAGTTTCTGATCTCCAAAATCCAAATGTTAAGTCAATTTTTCTAGTTAAGCATTCAAAGTATTATTTCACCTACATAAGGAATAAAAATCACAATAAAAATATATAAAACATAAATTTAATTATTATTTCACAAATGTGCTAAATTAAGGGGATTAATAAAACTACAAGTATAAAATGATTAATTTTCCTTTTAATAAATGTACTTTTTTAGTGTTCATCAATTATCTTGAAGATTAAAACGCAATACCAGATTACTGACTGGTATGGAGGCCGGTATGTCGGTGTGCTTACTGATATGGGACCGATATGGATCATCATGGTTCCAGTGGCAATGCAAACTCTAGCTGACCAGTATGGGAGACTGGTATGAAGTAGCTAGATTTCAGAGAGTATGCAAAACTGCTCAAAACAGAGCAGAGTTACCATTATGCTGGTGTGGGGGACCGGTGTGTTGGTCGCAGTGCTAAAATACAAGATTTGGAAGTTGAAAATATTTTGCACATGACCCTAATGTTGGACAATTATGACTCATAACATCACTATTTGTACAGAACATGGCGTTGTTGTACAAATTAACTATGTGACAAAGGAAATTGCTCTTTTATCATTTGTAATTGGATTACCTGGATATATAAATGATAAAAGTCCATATGATTAGTACCGAATTAATAAAATATGAGACAATATTAATCCACAAAGGTTTAATAATTAAATATCCCTAGTCGTAGTATTATCGAGACTGGACATCGATAATGCGGAATAGGCTAGTATTACACTTGTGCGTGTTATGGAAGCGTAACGACATAGTTCTCATATAATTGGGTATTGGATACTCATGCAAGTGTAATAGGAGGTTCTGTTTACCGATGGTACGAAAACATCTTCGCTCTGGATAGACCCCTCAGAATCTCATTGGTAGTATGACTATGTGTCTATGGGAATCCGAATCAGGGTAGGTGTATTTGGTCTTAACCTGAGACTTGCATCGCTAATACTTGTGACAATCAGTATACTTTGGTTTTGGTCGTCTGGGGCTTTAACAGGTTATGTGTACGCCTCTTCTGGGTATACTGAGAATCGTAGTGTATTGGGTGTGATGTCAAGATGGAAGTATCACTTCAGTCATATGGAGATGATGATCACGTAGGATACGGAACTAGTACTATTAAGTACTGCAGTCATCGAGATAATATGACTAGGTCATGATTATCCGAATATAGAGACTAGTTACCAGAGATCCGATATATGCTTCGTACGGGGCAGACACAATTCCAGCCCCAGACCTAGCATGTGACAATCGATACTGGATCGTAATACACAATACTACGTATATTACGCCTGACAAAGATATTATATTCCGCAGAAGAATATTTCTGGAGAATTGGGTAGGCACAGTGTTTTGCTAGAAGCCAACCATGTCTTGTAAATCGGTGAGAACGTGGTACCAGGTATGCACGTATTCGGATAGTCCGATAACCGTATTTACTGCCAACATATCCAGGGATCTCTTGGGTCGCTTCCCGAAGATTCACCGATGAGATTTGACTCGAACAGAAAATTAATCTGGGATTAATTACGGTAAGACTTAATCTGTGATTAATTAACAGATAAAGAATTAATCTGGGATTAATTGCGTCGAGAATTTATATGGGATTAAATTCGTCGAGAAGAGAGAACACGATTAATTTGGAATTAATCGGTAAAATAAATTTAATAGTTAAATTAGATTTTTCTATTTAATTTATTTAATTGGGCTAAAATAATATATTAGATATATTAAATTGAAATTAGATTTCAATTCAGAATTAAAATTAGATTTTAATTCTAGCGAACGAATTAATTTAGAATTAATTCGTAAGCGACTTACGTAATAATATTGCGAGGCATTATTATTTAATTAAATTGGATTTAATTAAGTCGCAATGTAAATTCGTTTAATTCGAAATTAAACGAATCCGGGCCCGAGCGAAGTTGAGTGTTGGATTGTCCGACTTAAATTTGGAATTTAGAGTGGGACCCACCAACTTACATCACTTGTCATTCAAGTTGATGGAAGTGGTTGAGAGCTTTTATGATAGCTTCTCCAACACACTTTGTTTTTTGTTTTGCTTTTGAAAAAGCATATACACATTTTTGACAATTAAACTTGTGTAACACTTTTTGTTTTAGAAACAAAATAAGCAAACCAATATTCCCTCTTCTCTCTCTCAAATACCGAACTCCATTGCCTCTAGGGAGAGCAATTTTTCTTTCATTTTGTTCTTGCTAGCACATCAAGGAGTGAATCAAGGTGATATGGAAACTTGTTGGGGTTGGTGCTCAGAGCGCCAATCCGGACCGTATTCATGTCTGATTCATGAATACGAACATCTCCTTATTCCATAATATTACTTATTTATGGTTGCACCTCTTGTTCTTATATACGTATTTGATCTGATTACGATTAGATTGAAACTAAATGTGGTTTAGTGATATGTATATATTAGACAAAGGCCCGATAATATATAATGCAGTACACAGTTACAAAGTTAGTTTGTAATTGACATTGGGAAATGTCACTGCTATATGAATATTATCAAACATAGTTCCTGGTCAAGATTTGCTAACACGGGTCGGTTAGTCAAATCCGTTGAGACTAGTACATGTCGTATATCGAGACTTGGTCCGATGGTTTATCCCAATGAACCATGAGTCTAGGGAGACTCGTATAGACGTGTAGGTGTTTATAATGGATAAACACTGAACGGCTCACCGAAGATTCTTAATGGATGGTACACCAACATCAATAAGAATCTTCTCGGGTTGAGTAGCATAGTGGTCCTTCGACTTGAGACACCACTGTGGATGTATGAGACATCCTCCACACTTAGATGGCAGTCACGTCACCGATCTATTTAGATCAGACCTCCGCCTGTTCTTTGGGTGTGGATCGATCCTCAGGATATCCTGTGTGTGTCAAGATAGGATCCGCCAGTTCTGTGTACAGAGCATAGGTAGTCCATTTATATTTAGCAGTCTGTTAAATCTGTGGCCACAGTATACATCGGAAGTAAGTTCCGAGTGTTATTTAGAGATTGCTAATAGATACGTCGACGAGATAATACCTATAGAGATTTGACGTTCACATATATATCTCTGGGATTATCTGGATACCTGTGACGGAGGGATTATACGTATGCAATAACCTCGACCTGTATGATTCAGCGAGATTATCTGTGATCGTCATAATCTACGGGTGGATAGATTATGGATATGAAATTGGATTTCGTGACGGATATACCTGAATCTAGAGAGTCTCAATAATGAAACATACTCGTAGAGCACTAGAGCAACATTTATGAATAATGATGATTATTTATAAATCGTTTAAACGTTAAACGAAAAATACATGCGAACGGGCCGAACCGTCATTTCCTAATTAATGTGTAGTTGTATTTAATATATGATATTGTTAAATACACATTAATAAATAGTCAAATAAAGGTATTTGACATATATCATCAATATATGTATTTGATATATTTAAAGTAAATATAATACATATTTGATATATTTGTATTTAATTAATTATTTAATTATTTAATTGTTAAATGATTAATATAATTAAAATATAATATATCACCAAATGATAAAGTTAGGAAGTGATTATAAGTTGCAATTGTTGACTTATACATTAAAGGAAATGGTTGTCAAATTGATTTTGACTTCTTAAGATATTTGTTCAAAATTGTTTGAAAAATGAAAATATCTTTTTCCTTTATTTCTTGCTAAATTCGGCCATACACTTAAAATATAAGAGTTATATTTTTCTTAGTTGCATTTGTTGACTTAATTAAATGTCTTTAAAGTTGTTTTTAGATATTTAGCCAAGTTGATCAAATGTAAAGTGAAATGAAATTGAAATTACTAGACTTGTATTTGGCTAAGTGAATTTCGGCCAAGGCAATTGTTGTACAAGTATATATTGTTTTTCATTTCATTTCATTCATAACCTAATACACTTTAAAATAAAAAACTCCATTAATGGAAACCAAAGGAAGCTTGTGAGAAAGAAAGAAGAAACCAAAGAAAGCTTGATTTTTAGTAAGTTTTTCCAACTTACTATTAGAAAGGAAATGTTCCTTAGGATATAGGCTTTAACATATGATGTTCTTAGGTTATTTCTTTCTTTATTACTTGTGTTTTTGATGATGGAAGTTTTGATGAAAGTGTAGAGCATGTATGATGAAGGAAGCTTATGGCTATTGTAGTAATAAGTGTTCTTTTATGGTTTTGGAAACCTTGTTGCCATTCTAGAGTTATTGACCCACTCTTAATGACCTAGAATTGTTCTATAGTTGTTTCATTGTGTTGAGACTTTGATTTGGATGGAAGAAACATGATTGAAGTATTGGATTTAACCAATTTGGTCTAATTTGTCCAATTTGAAGAAATTGAAAAATTAGGGTTTAAGACCACTTCCAAATTTGGGGATTTTGATTTATTTATGTGGTGTATTAGGATGTTATATGATGAATATAAAGTTTCATGTTGATTGGATTTCATTTGGATGTGTCTTGAAGCATGGAAGTGCAAAATGCACACTTTGGCCACCTAGTGAGGCTCTCGGCCAAATATAGCATTTTTGGGATTTATGTTGCCTTTGGTGTTTTGATGTTTTGAACATGCTAAGTTCATCTTAGAAATGATTTAGAATCATTCAAAATTGATTAGATCAATTTCGGACTAAAATGGACAAAATACCAAGTGTAAGGGCAATTCGGTAAATTCACTTAAATATGATTATTGAATTTTATTTCATAATTTGATTATTGGATAATTAAATAAATATTTTTATTTAATTAATTCGAGAAAATGTTTTGAAATCGGAAAATATGATTTTCCACCGCTTCCGCTGCGTTACCGGATTCAGCCCCTAAAACTCCTACAAAATGGTATCAGAGCGAGTCTGATTCTAGGCCTCCATAAATGATTAGCTTATTTTATTCAATGTTTAATCATGTTTTCTTGACTTTATACATGCATGTGTTATATTCTAATTTGATTAGATTTAGGGTGTATGACACTTAATGGAATATCCCCACTTAATAAGGTTTTAAAGTAGCTAGTATTTGGAATACTTGTTTCTTGGTCCGTCTTATCAATACGGTTTATAAATATCTTTTCGTTGACTACATCCGAGACCGTGCCTCTGCTGTGAGGGTGTAGCTGATAGAAATTTATTTATGCCGAATGTATATTAGATACTAGATAAATTCAAGCGAAAGCGGAATCCTGAACGTGCCCTAGCTGTCAGGGTTACGCAAGTAACTTGAGTTTATCATTGACAAGTTTAACCTTGGTACGTTTCCTTGTGGGCCTGTCTTCGCAGCGACAACGAGAAACGACCAGGACCGGAACCTCGGAGTCACTAGTGAGTGATTGACAATTAGTTGTTTACCTGTGAATATACGTAGGCGAGACCGTGCCTCTGCTGTGAGTCGAAATATATTCATGGGGTCCTCTTCCCATTATGGAATCGATTTAATTATTGAATTCTCATTTTTCCGTTGGGGATTACGGTATTATACGTAAAATAGTGGGAGGCACTGCTAAGTTTAAAATATTCCATAACTTTGGCAGTGTGTATTATTATGGAAATTGCCGCTTGTTTGTTTCCTTATTCTATAGTATATAGAATTAAACTTTTATTTACTGCACACATATTATGATATGTTATCTGACTAGACTCTTGGTTGCAGTCATTCTAGAATAGTTTCTAGATACTAATAGACTAGGATATTATTAGATTGGTCTAAACCATCGGGAACTGTTGTTCGATTTTCTTGAAAAATCAAGATGGTTAATGACTTAGTTTCTAAGTCATGATAGATAATCTAGATAGATATCCCTTTTAGGATATAATACTTTAGAGAGAATAGTTTCTTATGCAGTAAGAATTGACTTGAATTAGTTCATGTCTCGAGATTCTTGACTGGCATTAAGAAGCCCTCATTAGGTATTTGTTTATCTAGTAATGACGTTTCTTAGCTTTAATTACCTTTAGAGGCAATGTGTCCGACACGATTTGCTAATCAATTATTGCAATTGTTGTGAATAGTTGAATGCAAATAGTAAAGCTAAGAAATGAGATGTGTATAGTTGTTGTATAGAAAATATCGATTTTCACAAATACTACAACTATAGGTATTGGATACCAGATCTCCCGTCTAGTTATTTAAAAATATTAGTTAACGATTGTTTTGATATTTGATATCGGAACTTGTGACTATTGGATAGTTACTTGTTCTTAATAAACAATTGTTATATATATGTTTTAAATATTACTAGTAGTGTCATTGACGTAAAGATAAACATTAAGAAAAATTATTCGGTTAATATAAATAATTTAGAACGGTGCTTTATGAGTTTAATCACTTAAGCATTAGATGCTTATTCCGTATGGTTAAAAATGGTTTGATACTAGATCACACCACATCCTTATCCATTTAATGAATATGTATTCAGGAAAGTGATTAAGATCTCGTTTAACCAATGATTGTCATTGGACCACCAGATTTATTTAACTGATACATTGGATGTATGTAGTTTAATAAATAATAATTACTTAAGGTAGTTTTCTATACTTCGTAACTTAGTTGATGAATTGTCATAACTTAGTTATGTGTTTCTGAAGGAACACATATTGAAAGTCTTGAAAGTATCAAGAACTTTCAATCTGTTCTGATGAAACGTAGATTGAATATTTTTGACTTGTTCAAATATATTCAATCTAAAATATATTGAAAACTTGATCCTTAAAATTCATTACATGTCTTTGAAATGTTCAAAGATCTTTGATACGATCAAACGTATGAATTTAAAGCAATTAGTTCTAAGGTTATTTAGTGAATATGATTCATATTCAATATTATTCTTCCACGATTCCATCTTGATGGAATTGAGTAGTGGGAGCAATCGAATCTTATATGATTTGATTCATTTGATATTGAATGTTACCGAATTAGTTTCAATACTCTTGGGGATATGCTCCAGTAACACTAATACATCTCTTTAATTAATGTTCCATATAATTTCTCAGTTTACAGATATGATATGTATAGGTAGAAAATTCGAATCTTGAAAAGTTTGAGATTTGAATCTTTCTTTTATATAATAGTTATATAATGGAAATTACTTACACCTTGGAGGTATAAGTAAAGTTTATCATTTATTCTATTTAATAGAATATTGTATTCTATTTAATAGAATATCTTTCCTACGATCCTAAGTAATAAAATTGTTTTATTACTTGGTGTGTAACATCTGATGTTAATTATTGTAAAAAAAAAAGGACTTGACTTATTGAAGTCAAATGTGAGAATGATAAATTATAATTGGAACTATGTAATTAATAAGATGAAACAACCCTTATACATCTTCTATATAAGTCTAATAGGATGTTAGAATCATTTACGAGTATTTGATACTTAATGGTTCAGTTGTTTTCTTATTAAAGAAAAATTATCCTATGACTTATAATAGATGCGATATTTGATATCGATTCTGGAGTTCACATCATTGAACCATAGATCTAAGATTGTTCATAGCTTACTACGATCAAGTTTTGAACTTGATTAAGCTTTCATTATGAATTAGTTCATAGATGTGCTAATTGTTTGCGCAGCGAAAGCATTGTGAGCTTATTAAAGTTTGACCTTTACAGTATGACAGTGAGAAAAGTTATACTCAGCAATCTATTGTAGATTCTGAGAAAACTTATCTCTAGTCACGCTAATTGAACAATTAAGATATATTGGTTAATGTTGATAATAAACTGTATATTTTAGCTAAAGAATGCAAAGTGGCGTTTTTGGATGACTTATTCAGATAAGAGATCAGTTGTGATTTCCTTATTTGAAGAGTTCATTCTGAAATGGCCCTAGAGTTTGTGTTCTACTGAGATCGCAGTTTAGTGTGCTAGCTTATAGAGCCTATTGTAGACTCAGATAAGTCTTCCAAAATCTGTGTTCTCTGTTTTTGATATCGTCAGATTGTCTGATCTTGTCAAAGTATAGAGAATACATATATGATTAGAAGAGTTAGTGGGAGCGTACTATTACTTTCTAGTGTTATATATCTTAACACATTGTCATTATTATAGTAATAATGAGATGTTTGTGAGGTAAAAGATTTACCTAAGTCTTCTTTACTCCGTGAAAACAATGGGAGTAGTCTCTGTTATATACAATATAAAGTTTTATATATAAGATATAAACCAAGAGACTTGTGAGATACTCCTATTATTCGTACATTAGATATGATCTAATTAAGGACATAACTAGGCTATCTGTATGACAGTTAGTATAATTGTTGGACAGTTATAGTGTGTCTTATATAAAGTATTCATCTTTCGTAAAGGATGATTCCTTTTTCGAAGAGATATTGATTAGAATGTCTAATCAATCTTATGTATCATTTGATGATGACATAATAAATACTTTATAATGTGCGATTAAAAATATTGATTTAATCGTAATTGTTACGAGTTATTTTGATATCCTATAGACCATAGGATGGATCTTGAACACGTTCTTTATGATCTTTGAGATATTAAGAACGAGTTTCTAATTCATGGAGAATACAGTCTGCAACCATTAGGGTCATATTAGTTTTGAGACTAATTATGACGTTAGACAGTCTACGTCATAAAGAGTCCACAAAGATGCAGTGGGAGTGTCACGAATGATTCTACTTGAGTGAATAGATGCAACTTATGAAGTATAGACTTATGAAGTCATAGTGACCTTATGAAGTAAGTTTATATTATTGTGATTGCTATGACTTATAAATTAGAAGTTTTATATATGTAAGTTTTGGTGTTGTGCTTGCGTTGTCCTCATAATATTTTTTGGATTTGATCCCTAAATACTTGGACAACTTAGTAGCTGTAGCATAATACAGATATAACATCCATGTCATATTAATGTATAATTAGATTCTACAAAATATGAATGATGCTGACTATGGAAAACGATGGAGTTTGTTTGACAAACTCAATATGTCATAGCGGACTTGTTTTTGTTGCCTACCTCTTCAGTACTGGGTAAGCTTTTGAGGGCCATGTGCATACGATGCACATTGAGATGAGTATATGATACCGTGGATTGGCACTAGAGAAATTGGAGAAATTGTTGGGGTTTGGTGCTCAGAGTGCCAATCCGGACCGTATTCATGTCTGATTCATGAATACGAACATCTCCTTATTCCATAATATTACTTATTTATGGTTGCACCTCTTGTTCTTATATACGTATTCGATCTGATTACGATTAGATTGAAACTAAATGTGGTAGATATGTATATATTAGACAAAGGCCCGATAATATATAATGCAGTACACATTACAAAGTTAGTTTGTAATTGACATTAGGAGATGTCACTGCTTATGAATATTATCAAACATAATTCCTGGTCAAGATTTGCTACACACGGGTCGGTTAGTCAAATCCGTTGAGACCATTACATGTCGTATATCGAGACTTGGTCCGATGGTTTATCCCAATGAACCATGAGTCTAGGGATACTCGTATAGACGTGTAGGTGTTTATATGGATAAACACTGAACGGCTCACCGAAGATTCTTAATGGATGGTACACCAACGTCAATAAGAATCTTCTCGGGTTGAGTAGCATAGTGGTCATTCGACTTGAGACACCACTGTGGATGTATGAGACATCCTCCACACTTAGATGGCAGTCACGTCACCGATCTATTTAGATCAGACCTCCGCCTGTTCGTTGGGTGTGGATCGATCCTCAGGATATCCTGTGTGTGTCAAGATAAGATCCGTCAGTTCTGTGTACAGAGCATAGGTAGTCCATATATATTTAGCAGTCTGTTAAATCTGTGGCCACAGTATACATCGGAAGTAAGTTCCGAGTGTATTTAGAGATTGCTAATAGATACGTCGACGAGATAATACCTATAGAGATTTGACGTTCACATCTATATCTCTGGGATTATCTGGATACCTGTGACGGAAGGATTATACGTATGCAATAACCTCGACCTGTATGATTCAGTGAGATTATCCGTGATCGTCATAATCTACGGGTGGATAGATTATGGACATGAAATTGGATTTCGTGACAGATATACCTGATTTTAGAGAGTCTCAATAATGAAACATACTCGTAGAGCACTAGAGCAACATTTATGAATAATGATGATTATTTATAAATCGTTTAAACGTTAAACGAAAAATACATGCGAACGGGCCAACCGTCATTTCCTAATTAATGAAGTTGTATTTAATATATGATATTGTTAAATACACATTAATAATAGTCAAATAAATGTATTTGACATATATCATCAATATATGTATTTGATATATTTAAAGTAAATTAATACATATATTTGATATATTTGTATTTAATTAATTATTTAATTATTTAATTGTTAAATGATTAATATAATTAAAATATAAAATATCACCAAATGATAAAGTTAGGAAGTGATTATAAGTTGCAATTGTTGACTTATACATTAAAGAATGGTTGTCAAATTGATTTTGACTTCTTAAGATATTTGTTCAAAATTGTTTGAAAAATGAAAATATCTTTTTCCTTTATTTCTTGCTAAATTCGGCCATACACTTAAAATATAAGAGTTATATTTTTCTTAGTTGCATTTGTTGACTTAATTAAATGTCTTTAAATTTGTTTTTAGATATTTAGCCAAGTTGATCAAATGTAAAGTGAAATGAAATTGAAATTACTAGACTTGTATTTGGCTAAGTGAATTTCGGCCAAGGCAATTGTTGTACAAGTATATATTGTTTTTCATTTCATTTCATTCATAACCTAATACACTTTAAAATAAAAAACTCCATTAATGGAAACCAAAGGAAGCTTGTGAGAAAGAAAGAAAAAACCAAAGAAAGCTTGATTTTTAGTAAGTTTTTCCAACTTACTATTAGAAAGGAAAATGTTCCTTAGGATCTAGGCTTTAACATATGATGTTCTTAGGTTATTTATTTCTTTATTCCTTGTGTTTTTGATGATGGAAGTTTTGATGAAAGTGTAGAGCATGTATGATGAAGGAAGCTTATGGCTATTGTTGTAATAAGTGTTCTTTTATGGTTTTGGAAACCTTGTTGCCATTCTAGAGTTATTGACCCACTCTTAAATGACCTAGAATTGTTCTATAGTTGTTTCATTGTGTTGAGACTTGATTTGGATGGAAGAAACATGATTGAAGTATTGGATTTAACCAATTTGGTCTAATTTGTCCAATTTGAAGAAATTGAAAAATTAGGGTTTAAGACCACTTCTAAATTTGGGGCTTTTGATTTATATGGTGTATTAGGATGTGTATATGATGCATATAAAGTTTCATGTTGATTGGATTTCATTTGGATGTGTCTTGAAGCATGGAAGTGCAAAATGCACACTTTGGCCACCTAGTGAGGCTCTCGGCCAAATGTAGCATTTTTGGGATTTATGTTGCCTTTGGTGTTTTGATGTTTTGAACATGCTAAGTTCATCTTAGAAATGATTTAGAATCATTCAAAATTGATTAGATCAATTTCGGACTAAAATGGACAAAATACCAAGTGTAAGGGCAATTCGGTAAATTCACTTAAATATGATTTATTGAATTTTATTTCATAATTTGATTATTGGATAATTAAATAAATATGTTTATTTAATTAATCCGAGAAAAGTTTTGAAATCGAAAAATATGATTTTCCACCGCTTCCGCTGCGTTACCGGATTCAGCCCCTAAAACCCCTACAAAACTCACCCAAGTGTTGGAAACAATCAAGAAGGACTTGGAGCTTCCACCGAAATGCATAAAAAGTTTTGAACTCATCCGATTAATGTGAGTATTTTCCGCAACTCTTTTGATTTTATTCACACAAATAACTCATAGACGATCTTGGCATGTTATAGGAACTCTTACACCTAATACATCTAAATGAATGTGCATGATTCCTATGATATTAGAGACTTAAATTAGCAACTCACTTTATAAAGAGAGCTATAAGCTAATACCAACGTGCTTCTATATTTTTTTTTGAAATATCTGCTAATGCGCGTTGAAGACTTCTAGTGTTGCATCATCAAAATCCATCTTGAGAATATGTCGCTAACAATCTCTCATTTTTTTATGGTGGCAACCTTTAAAACTTGTGAAGTTTTGAGAATCCAAAATTATTGACGATTTTGCTCCCCCTCAATATTAGCTCCCCCTCAATGTGTGATTGTCTTTAGTATAGCTCTATAAAAACATAGACAAACACATTAGTACGACTTTACTCCACATTAATATAAAGGTGAGGGAGACACAAGTTTTAAACACAACTTTGCGCGCGACTCAGGTAATGGACGTTTGACAGTTTGATGATTCTAGTTTTTGAAAATTTCTAATTCCAGAAAGATTTATTCCTATTTCAGTGGATTTTGAAAATGATTAATGTGTATTCTGAATTCTGAGGATGTATGAAAAATGATTGTATGGGTCTCGTAATAGGATTACTATATCTAATATAGAAAGCGATTGTCTGTAAAGATTCTGTGATATGTTATCCGAACCTGAATCTGACAATGAATATGTTTGTCTATAGGAAATATGTACTTTGATTTTCTATTTTTGATAATGAATATGTGGTCTATAAGGAATCTGAATTGTGTTTTCTGTTGCTGTAAAGAGTGTATTCATCTGAAAGAGAGTTGTTTTTGATTTCCGTGTCTGCAAATGAATGAGTTTGGTTTACATTATTTTCATTCTGATTTTCATTTCTAAATATTGGTGAAGTTGACTGCATGGGAGTTGTATTACGTTTTTCATTTTTGATGATGTATGCAATTGAATATAAAGAATCAGTAATGTGTTTTCTGTTTATGATGATGAAGTTATTTGACTATTCCCTATTCTCTCTCTCAAATGCCGAACTTCATTGCCTCTTGGAGAGTAATTTTTCTTTCATTTTGTTCTTGCTAGCACATCAAGGAGTGAATCAAGGTGATAGGGAAACTCACTTAAGTGTTGGAAACACTCAAGAAGGACTTGGAGCTTCCACTGAAATGCATAAAAAGTTTTGAACTCATCCGATCAATGTGAGTATTTTCCGCAACTCTTTTGATTTTATTATCACACAAATCACTCTTAGACGATCTTGGCATATTCTAGGAACACTTACAATGGTATCAGAGCGATCTAAGTTTGATTTGAAAATCTAGGGTTCTAAACTTTAATTTGGGATTTTTGTGATTGGAGCATGAAATGCCTAAATTGATTGTTGGGTTATGTTTGTATAATGTTGAATTGGATTTGTGCATTGATGGAATTGAGAAAATTTGATTAGATCAAAAATCTCTAATTTCTTGGACATGGTTGATTATTACCCTAAGTGTATTCATGGTGATTTTTTGAAAATTTAACAATTGGATATGTTAATTGCATGAAATGAATATTAATTGTTGGTTTAATTGGATTGAAATCGGAATTGAATGTTATTTCATGTTGATTGTCGTGAATGAAGTATGTTGGAATGGGTTGATTTTGCTTCAATTTGTGTTGGACATGAATTGGAAATGTAGAGCATGATTAATTGAATTAATTAGTGTTTTGGAAGCATTAGATTAATTAATTAATTATGGTAATTACACTTGAATTGAATTAATTTGTAATTGGGAATAATGAGTTAATTTAATTTATTGTATTAGGGCTTAATGGGCTTGGTTGGGCCAAGTTTGGTTTAGGATAATTGGTTGGATCCAATAAGGCCGAAAACCATTTCCATAAAGTCCAAATATGATAATTGGGCCTTTAAATTTTAATTGGGCCTAAATTGAATTTTGGCATAGGGTGATTCCTAATTGGGGCATTGGCATCTTGGGTTTGACCCATAATTGCCAAAGCCCATAGCTAAAGAATTAATTGAAAGCTCATTGGACTTTAATTGAATAGTATCGGATACTAATTGGGCCTTTGAGACCCATAAAGATTGGATTTGGAATCCAAGTCTAAAAGGCACTATTAAAAGTGTAATTATTTAATTTGGAATTAAATATTAATTAGTATTGGATACAATTTAAATTGGATTTAAAATTGTAGTTCGATATAATTCAAGAATACTTACTTTGAGTATTTATTCTTAAACGAGTTGGACTCGCGCAAATCAAATCGTTGTTTAAACATTAGATGGTCACTAATCAAAGATTAATTAATTTGATTAGATTGATTAATAACATGCTTTGTGTGAATACTTGGATGTTTGTATGAATGATGTATATCGGATGGATATTAGAAGGGTGAGAGTAATTTTGGAAATTATTGTAATAAATTTAGAATTTATTAAATTGGACCTGCGCGTCCAGCCTATTATCTCCTTATCTCATTGTATTTCTCTTCTCACCAATTCCCCTCAATGTAAATGAGGTTTCTTTAGAAGTATTATGTAATTGGGTAGAAGTATAAATAGTGCTAGCGGGAGAGAGGAAATAGAGAAATTTGTTCTAGGAACAAGTTTGTTATATATCTATCCGCATATCATTATTAAATTTTATCGCGCCTTATTATGCTTTTAGAATGCATGCTTAAGGGTGTATGATAAGACCTAATTAAAGATAATAAATTTGTTGCCAAATCGCGACAAAAATCCTCATTTTATATTAAGTGTTTTTCCTTCCATTGAGTGATTCTCTTTCAATATCCAAGATTGGCATTGGTTTGTTGGCCAAAGTCAAACCTTTGTCCATTGCGGATGTGTTTGAATCGCGAAAGCTTTGTTCCATATCGTACGTCTGGGCAAGTTTTGATTTGTTGGCCAAAGTCAAAGTCACTTCTTGTTCATCGGCCTCGATTACGAAGCTTTCCCACTGTCAATGGGTCACGCTTAACTGGTTTCATTAAGCTTGTTGAGCCAAAGCCAAGGCTTAGTTGATTCAGAGGAAAAAGGTTAGGGAATATATTGGATATATTGGCATATATTGGATATATGTTTCGGACTTGGAGGTCCACCTACTGGATCTAGGAATTGGATGAGATCCAATTGATCTTAGAGATCTACCTAGTTCAGTTTCATACAACTTGTTGGCCAAAGTCAAGGTTGTGTGTTATTTAACGAGATACTAGCCCACTAGGAAACTAGGTTTCCCGAGTACTCCACAGAGGGTTAGAGGCTCGCCGAAAAATAGTGGGAGGCAAGTATTAAATTTGCAATTTCGTTTAGATACTTGCCAATACGCGCTCATTTCATTTTTCATCATTAAAAAATTTATATATATTAGTTGGACTAATATTCAATTATTTTTTTAATTAAACAGTTAGACTGTATTTAAACTACTTCATTTATAGTTGATTATATAATTGGATTATAGTAATCAATATATTTGAATTTAACCAATCAAATAGTAGTTGATTATATAGTTAGACTATAGTAATCATTATATTCGATTGTACCCGAAATCGTTGATTGGATAGTTGGACTATTGGAATCAAGATAACTGAAAGATTAGCGTTTAAAACATAATCCTGGGTGAAAATGTCTTTTAGTGGCTTCAATTTTCAAATTGGGAATAGAAGCTCATGATAGTCCTGGGAGCCGAGAAGTTACTTTATTTGATAGAGTGACATCTCGGGCCTGAGCCCGGAGTTGAGCAAATAGTAGAGCATGAGCTTTGGAAGACTCATCGTGATGAAAACTTTAGTGCTAAATCCTTTATGCTTGCCGCAAAGACTCCTTAATTTCTTCGTCAGAATTAAGGATTAGATCCTTATAGTATGATATTGAAATTGAAGGATCTTCATAGATTTATTCATAGATCTTAGAAGTACTAATTGCAATAAAAACTCTTGGATAGTTAATGGCTATGCTCAAGGCGACGAGCCAGCACTTACAAAAGGGCAAGAAGCGCAAGACGCATCTTACTTCGACATCCCATAAGTCCAAGGCTTGACCGAAGGCTTCTGGGGGTGTAAAAAAAAATGGCAAAGGTAAAATCCTCACAGTCTTCTGGGAAGACAAAGGACATATACAAAGATGTATGCCTATAAACTGTGGCAAATATGGTCACTGGAAGCGTGACTGCCGTATGGACAAGGCAGACATTAAGGAAGTGAAGGTGGGACAAGGTTCCGACTTCAAGTATGTTTGTTATAAACATGTCCACTGCTGGTTTTAAAATTGGATTTTAGATACTGGATGTGGTACATAAATATATGTACTGATGTGCGGGATCTGCTGATTAGCAGGAGACTGACTTCAGTTGAGATCGACCTATGAGTTGGAAGCGGGACGAGAGTCGCTGTTTTGGCCGTAGAAACCTAAGTTTTGGAACTGCCCTTTGGGCATGTACTTAAATTAGGAAACTGTTATAATGTACCTAGTTGACTAGAAACATTATCTTTATATCTAGTTTAACATGTTGTGGGTATACCTTTATATTTTAGAACACTAAGTGTTTTGTTTATAAAGATGATATTGAGATAAGCACATTAGATGTGAATAACAGAATTTATATTTAGAATATAAATGAATCTCAAATATATAATATGACAAACAAAAGCTCAAACTGAATAAATCTGTTGAGACTTAAAAGTGGCATTATTGTCTGGGACACATTAACAAGATTCGTATATCCACAGTTTCGAAGAGTGGATACTAGGACGGATTTTATTCTAATTCAAATGATGTCTATGAATCTAGTTCATTAGGCAAAGTGCCTAGAACACCTTTTACTAGGTAAAAGTGCAAGTGCCACCGATCTGTTAGCCCTCGTTCATAATGATGTAAGTGGGCCCATATCTAGCTAGGCTAAGAGTGGATATAAATACTTCGTAACCTTTACGAATATGGCATCGCGTTACGGTTATGTGTATCTTATGAAACACAAGTCATAAACTTTTGAGTAATTCAAAGAGTTTCGACACGAAGTAGAAAACAGATTAGTAAAAGTATTAAAAACATTACGGTCGGACCATAGTGTAAAATACTTAAACATATAAGTTTCAAGATTACTTGAAAGAGTATGATATTATTTCACAGTGGACTCCTCTCGGGACACCTCAATTTGACGGTGTGTCCGAACAAAGAAACCGAACTTTGTTGGACATTGTAAGGTTAATGATGAGTCACTCTGAGCTACCAATTTCCTTCTGAGGATAAAAATTAAACAATGCGATACTTATTTTGAATAAGGTTCCATGAAAATCTGTTAGACAGACTTCATATTAGATATGAACATGAAAGAAACCGGGTTTCACATTCCTAAATATTTGGGAATGATGGGCATATGTTTGGATGATACCAAACTAAAACCCAAATCGGATAAATTCATATTTGTAGGTTGTCCTAGGGAAACCAAAGTATAGTACTTATACAACTCACAAGAGAACAATGTAATTGTTGCTCTCCATGCAGTTTTCCTAAGAGGAATTCCTATATACAGTGGTAAGTGGGAGGAAAGTAAAACTCGATGAAAATAATAGTAATACTGTTCCAGGCACCGACTCCTTTACGGAACATGAACAGTTCATCATGGATGAAACTGTACCACAATCTTTGAATACACAAGAACCGCGCAAGTCGGAGAGAGTCAGAAAATAACCTGGGAGGTATGGGTTTCTGATCTCACCTCATATAGATGTCAATCTTATTCAGGAAGGTAAACCGACTACGTATGAGGAAGTGATACAAGGTATCGACTCCATTTATGACAAAGTGTCATGATATCCGAAATGGATTCCATGTATACCAACCAAGTTTGGACACTAGTTGATGTACTAGAAGGCATTGTGCCTATTGGTACTAAATGAGTCTTCAAGGAAGACATACATGGATGGCAACATACAAATATACACAGCTAGGCTTGTACAGAAAGGATATCGTCAACGACATAGTGTCGACTACGATGAAATTTTTTCATATGTTGCCATGATTAAATCCATTTGGATAATGCTTGCTAATGCTGCATATTTCATTTATGAAATATGGCAAATGGACGTCAAAACCGCTTTCTTTAACGGAAACCTTTTGGAGGATGTTTACAACATCCTGACGGTTTTGTTGTGCCAAAACATGCAAACAAGGTTTGCAAGTTAAATCGATCCATTTATGGATTGAAGCAAGCATTGTGTTCTTGGAACCAACGTTTTGATGAGATCATATTGGTATATGATTTCATTCAAAACGAATATGATTCTTGTATATATAAGAAGGTTAGTGGGAGCGCACTGACAATGAATATCCTACAAGTTGATGATGTATTACTTCTTAGCAATAACATTCCCATAATATAATCGGTGAAAGCTTGGCTTTCATTAAAATTCTCCATGGTATACCTGGGAGAAGCAGGCTTTATTTTAGGAATAAAGATCTATTGGTATAGATCTAGAAAGCTGCTGACAACCCTCCCAGAGTTCGTACGTTTTTTTAGATGTATGTGACCTGATGTCTCATATGCTTTGAGCATATGTAGACGCAATAATGTTAATCCAGGTGATGGTCACTAGATTGATGCCAAGAACATCCTTGAGTATCTTGGACGAACTAAGGATGCTTTCTGGGAATATGGGGAAAAGAGAACTTGAGGTGACTAGGTTCACCGCTGCAAGTTTCTAAACCGACAAAGACGACTTTAAGTCGCAATAAGGGTACATATTTAGTTTGAATAACGGAATAATGAGCTGGAAATCTTCCAAGCAAGATACTGTTGCCGAATAAATAACAAAAGCGGAACATTGTTGCAGTTGAGGCAGCAATAGAAGCATTTTGGATCTATATAATCCTAATTGGATTAGGAGTAGTTCTGTTAGCAGCTGAGCTAGGCTACAGCACAGGCTAAGGCACCACGGTCTCATCAATGATCCAAGTATATACTTCGACTATTTCATCTGATTCGTCAGATCATACATCGTGGGGATGTGATGATCGAATAAAACACAGCAGATGATAACATTGTAAATCCGCTGACGAAAGCTGTTTCTCAGCAGAAATTTGAGCAACTCGTACATAGTCAGGTGTTAGACACTTGAGTGATTGGTTATAGGCCAAGTGGGAGATTGTTAGACAATTATGACCCATAGCATCATTATTTGTACAGAACATGGCGTTGTTGTACAAATTAACTATGTGACAAATGAAATTGCTCTTTTATCATTTGTAATTGGATTACTTGGATATATAAATGATAAAAGTCCATATGATTAGTACCAGATTAATAAGATATGAGATAATATTAATCCATAAAGGTCTAATCATTAAATATCCATAGTCGTAATATTATCGAGACTGGACATCGATAATGCGGAATAAGCTAGTATTACACTTGTGCATGTTATGGAAGTGTAACGACATAGTTCTCATATATTTGGGTAT
>SKCR01010553.1:0-22600 GCA_019454045.1 Zanthoxylum bungeanum | reverse complement strand
TTCGATTGAATTAACGTCGCGACGTAAGCTCGGTATTTCAGAAATATCGAACCCGAACGCGTGAGTGCACGTGGGCCCACTTTCATTTGGAAACGTGTGGGGCCCACATGACACATGTCATTTTATGCATTATTTTATTCTAATGCATGCATGTTGATAGTGTACAATGCACTCAATGTTATTGCATGGAAATTGAGTGTTTGACACTCTAAGCCATTGCATGTTTGTGTCATAAATTATTATTAATTTAATAAATATTATGGCATAAAATATAAATTGATTTTGGTAAATCATTTTTCAACTAATACAATTACAACTCTCTCATTTCTCTCTTCTAGCTCACGCCCAAATGAACAAATGTTACTGGTTTTTGAAGCCTTTTGGCGTGAACATAGGGAAGCAAGGGGTGGGTTTTCATGGTGAAAAACGCAAGTGCTAGCACACTACGAGTCTTGCGAAGGGGTAGGGAGGTTCGACCATGAGACGGGATCCATCCAACGAAGCTAGGAGCTCCGTTTCTTCACTCAAATTTCTGTTTTGCAGGGCAGTGGACTGCCAGCAGTTTGGCGTGAAGGGCAGTGCGTTTTTGGGCTTCAATCGTCTCCAAATCGACTCAACCGATCAATGTGAGTATTCTGCTACCTCCGTTGATGTATTCACACATTGTTTTCATGTCTTGTTTAATCTTGGGACCTTAGAATAAACCAACAGGTGGAAGCTGAATCATTCTGCAAGTTACAGTAAAGTAGATGGAAAAATTTCATAGCTCGGAACATCGTTGGTCGGTATGGGATGCCGCATCATGTAGTGACAGATAAAGGAGTTCAGTTTCAAGGGGAAACGAAGACAATGCTACAGAGATATGGGATAGGTCATCACAAGTCATCACCTTACAGGCCGCAGGCAAATGGGGCAGTCGAGGCAGCCAACAAGACAATAAAGAAAATTTTAGCCAAGATGACAGATAACTACAGAGACTGGGCTGATAAATTGCCGTACACCTTGTGGGGGTACAGAACGTCTATAAGAACAGCAACATGAGCAACGCCTTACTCTTTGGTTTATGGGATGGAAGCAGTACTGCCAATGGAAGTTGAGATACAGTCAATGAGGTTATTAGCAGAAACAGAGTTACCTGAACAAGAATGGGCCGCACAGAGATTTGAACAGTTAGGACTACTAGATGAAAAAAGAATGAAGTCCTTGCATCACATGCAGATATATCAGAAGAGGCTAGCCCGAGCGTTCAACAAGAAGGTACGTCCCACCAAGATCAGAAAGGGTGATTTGGTACTTAAGCAGTCAAGGCCATCTACGACAGATCCGAGAGGAAAGTTCATGCCTAACTGGGAAGGACCTTACATAGTGCAGAAAGTAATAGGAAATGGGGCAGTGAGAATGTCAGACTTGGATGGTAACGAGTTCACCGAGCCGATCAACGTGGACAGATTGAAGCAATATTTTTCCTGAGAAAGAGAAGACTTGGGCAGAAGACCTAACCCGACGGGATAAGGAAACTCATGCATGCATGCATACACGTAACACATTTTGGCATTCTGTTTGAGTTTGTTTTGTTTTATATTCACAGGTTTTGAAGAAGGAAATAGAAAACGGCAAAGACAAGCTGATCAGAAGCATCAACATACCAGCATAAATTTTAGGGATGCGTCACAGGGGGCGAGACCCACATCCATACTAGCAGCAGTCTTGGGGATGCGTCCCAGGGTTGAGGCCCACGTCAAAACACATACTCGTTGCAGTTATTGGGATACGTCCCAGGATCGAGGTCCACTGCATCATCAGTTTCGGAATGCGTCCCAGGGTCGAGGCCCACCTTTTTTCAGTGGTATTGGGATGCGTCCCAGGGTCAAGGCTCCCGTTGTCGGTTGAAGCTATCGGGATGCGTCCTAAGATCGAGGTCCACTGCATCATCAGTTTCGGGATGCGTCCCAAGGTCGAGGCCCAACTTTTGTTAGCGGTATTAGGATGCGTCCCAGGGTTGAGGCACCCATTGTCGGTTGGAGCTATTAGGATGCATCCCATGATTGAGGTCCACTGCATCATCAACTCAGTTCGAGACAGCAGCCAAGTCAGGTGACAGCTGGCAAGCCAGGTAAGTGAAAATGCATTGCATAACTTTGATAAGATTGTCACTGTTACACATTACACAAGTCCCATCAAAGTGGGGGCGACTGTAGGCACTGTATTTTTGCATGTAAGTCCCTTTGATGAGTCTCATTTGGAGACACTACATTTTAAGTCACGGAATTCGCGGGAAACGGACGTCGGAAGGGGGAATTCAGAAAAAGTATGTCAAAAGATTCAATTCACATGTTCACTGCTTTCGTTCGTGCGCGTTCGTTAACACGTTTCGACGTCAAGCAGATTATGGGTGTTCGTGTAGTGTTTGAATCGACATTCGAAAGGACGGTAGTTGTGTTCTGTATTGGGATACAACTCCACGTACCACTTGAGCAAACAGCACATAATTCGATTTATTTTGTCTTGTTTGTTTATTATCCGTTATTTAATTTCTACATGTTATTTGTTTGTGTAATGATGAGATAAAGCGCATGGGCTTAGTAAGTTGGATTAAAGGTCCTCCATTTTGGGGGGTTAAAATCCTTTACCACGATGCTTCGCCGCGCCGGATGACGTATATTCGATTGAATGTAAGATGTGTTCAACGGGTATACAAAGTCCGATATTGTTGTCTTTATTTTTATATGCATTATGTTATTAGCGCATGGCTTAGTAAGTTGGATTAAAGTTACTCAATTTTGAGGGGTTAAAATCCTTTACCACGATGTTTTGTCGCGCCAGATGATTGTATATTCGGTTGAATGTAAGATGTGTTCAATCGGTTATACGAAGTCGAATATTGTTGTCTTTATTTTTTTATGCATTATGTTATTAGAGCTTGGGCTTAGTAAGTTGGATTAAAGGTCCTCCATTTCGAGGGGTTAAAATCATTACCACGATGCTTTTCCGCGCCGAATGATGTATATTCGGTTGAATGTAAGATGTGTTCCCGGGTATACAAAGTCCGATATTGTTGTCTTTACTTTTTATATGTATCATGTTTTTAGCGCATGGGCTTAGTAAGTTAGATTAAAGGTCCTCTATGTGGAGGGGTTAAAATCCTTTACCACGATGCTTTGCCGCGCCTTTTAGCCCGTTATTATTTATTAGGTGTCATATATTCATCCGTTCATGTATGTGTCATGTTGTTTACTGCATTTTAGAGGTCACTGTTGTAACCCCGTTCGAACGCATTTCAGAACGCCGTACGAACGCATGTTTTCTGTCTTAGTTCGTTCGAACGCGTTTACGAATGCAATACACATGCATTTTTCCCTTATCATGCATCAAGTCTCATCCCATTCGAACGCGTTTCCGAACGCCATATGAAAGTGAGCATTCTGTTTCATTTCCGTTCGAACGCGTTTACGAACGCTACTCAAACGTGAACCTTCTGTTTACCGTTCGAATGCGGATGGATACGAACACCGAACGAACGCCCACGGTAAACAGACCCTCTTCCATCACATCTCATGCATGGTTACTCATCTTTTCATTTACCTTTTGATTGTTCATGTTCTCACAGTTAGTCATTTATTTTGTCCACAAGATCACATGTTCATTTCCATGATGCATGTTTACACGATAGTTATCTACTTATGCTTCCGCATTCATCCATTCAACATGTTAATGAAGTTATATACTTGCCGTTATTCCAATTTGCTTTTATGCATGATTGTACAATTATTATCTATTGGCATGTCTATGATCAAATGTAATGTGCTTATGACATTGTTGTAGGTTATTATTCTAGGTCCCAAGATCCAACAAGACATGAAAACAATGCGTGAATACACCAACGAAGATAGCGGAATACTTACATCGGTTGGTGAGTCGAATCGGCAACAAAAAAGCACAAAATGCTCACTGGTTTGGCGCCACTGCATGCAGTTCACTGCCTTCTGTCTTCTGTTTTTGAGCTGCGAAATGAAGCTCCTAACTTCGTCGGATGGATCCCGGCTCATGGGTGAACCTCCCTACCACCTTCGCAAGACTCGTAAGTGTGCTAGCACTTGAATTTTCACCATGAAAACCCACTCTTGCTTCCCCTTAGTATCACGCCATTTCTGGTTCTGAACCAGTCCATTTTTGTTCTGTTTTGTGGCGTGAGAGAAGAGAAAGAAAAATTGAGAGATAGAAAATGTGTTGACTTGTTACAAAAGGTGTAAAAGCTTTACCTTTTATATTTTCCAAAAATATAAAATGATTTACCTTTTGCTTTAATAATTCAAAATCAAGCAAAAAGTTGGATCCAAAAGCATAAAGTTTTCCCTCCCAAATGCTTTTTACACACTTTATGTCAACTTTAAGTCATATCAACTTTAATAAAGTGACATGTCTTTGACGCTTGATGCGACTTGCGTCGCCGCACTCGAATTTGAAATACGAATGCGCTCGCAATCACACCCGGGCTCGGGTTCGTTAATTCCAAATTAACGATTTTTCCGTCGCGTCGTAATTAATGATTACGCCTAGCGAATTCACTATTCACGTCGCTAACGAATTAATTCTAAATTAATTCGTTCGCCCGAATTAAATCTAATTTTAATTCCGCATCGAAATCTAATTTCATTTATATATCGAATATATTATTTAATCGATTAATTCCAAATTAATCGTTATCTCTCTCTTGACGATATTTTATCCTAGATAAAATATCTCTGTAATTAATCCTAGATTAATTTTCTCTCTCTTCTATATAATCCCAGATTATTCAAGAGTGCGAGTTGTGCGTCATCGGTGGATTATCGGGAAGCGACCCATGAGATCCCCGGATTAGCTGGCAGTAAATACGGTCGTCGGAGTATCCGAATCACGTACGTACCAAGTACTACGTTCTACCGATTTACGAGACAAGGTCGACTCCTAGCAAAGCACCAAGTCTACCCAATTCTCCGGACATATCCATTTAAGAATATCAAAGATCTGTATCAAGTGTAGTATACTAATGTATTGTGCATATAGGCCCAGTATCGGATAGTCACGTGCTAGGGCTGGGGCTGGATAAATGTCTGCCCCGTCCGAAGCACATATCGGATGTCTGGTAACATAGTCTTTATAATCGGATAGTTATGACCTGGTCACAATATCCCGATTGGTTGCGCAACACTCAAGAGCACTAGTACCATATCCTGCGTGACATCATCTCCATAATGACTGAAGTGACACTTCCGTCTCGACATCACACCCAATACACTACGACTCTCTGATAAACCCAGAAGTGGTGTACACAGAACCGGTTAAAGCCTGTACCACCAAGACCAAAGTTTATCGATTATCGTAAGTATTAGCGATGTAAGTCTCAGGTTAAGACTATACACATCTACCTTGATTTCGGCCTCCCATAGACACATAGTCATAATACCAATGGGATTCCGAGGGGTCTATCCAGAGCGAAGCTGTTTCCCGTACCATCGGTGAAACACGACCTCCTATTGCACTTGCATAAGTATCCAATACTTATATATATGAGAACTATGTCGTTGTGCCCTCACAACGCACAAAAGTGCAATACTAGCCTATTCCGCATTATCGATGTCCAGTCTCGATAATACTACGGCTAGGGATATTTAATGATTAATCCTTCTGGGACTGATACTGTCTCATATCGTTCTCAGTCCAGGAACTAATCATAGGGACCTCTCTTCATTTATATATATTTATGGTGATCTAATCACAAATGATGAGAGTGCAATTTCCTTGTCACATAGTTAATTTGCTACAACAACACAATGATCTGTGCAAATAGTGACGCTATGGGTCATTTTGTCCAACAATCTCCCACTTGGCACATAGCGAGTCACTCAAGTGTCCTACACCTGAACTATGTACGGTTCGCTCAAATTGCTGAGAAAAGGTTTTCGTCAGCGGATTTGTTTGATTATCGTCTGACGCGATTTATACGATCATCACATCCCACGATGTATGATCCGAACAAATCAGATGATATGAAGTATATATCTGGATCGTCGATGAGACCTTTAATTCCTTAGCCTGTGCTGATGCCTAGCTCAGCTGCTAAAAGAACTATATCTAATCTAATTAGATTTATTATCGATCCAAATAGCTTCTATTGCTGCCTCAGCTGCAGCAATAATCTGCATTTGTTGTTTATTCGGCAACAGTTATCTTGCTCGGAATTTTTCAGCTCACTGTCCCGTTATTCAAACTTTATAGTACCGTAGTATTTAATTGTTTGGAAACTTGTTGCAGTGATCCCAGTCACTTCAAGTTCTCCTTCTCTATAGTTTAAGACAGCATCTTTAGTTCTCTGAGATACTAACAGATGTTCTTAATCTTCAATCCAGTGACTATCACTTGGATTGACCTGATTGTGACTCCATATGCTCGAAGCGTATGAGACACCCTATCAAGTACATTTTAAATGTATAATTTCCCAGAGAGTGTTAACAACTCCAAATCCATCCCAGTAGATCTTTATTCCTTGAATAAAGGTTGTTTTACTCCCCAGAATTCTACGGAGAATTTCTATTGAAAGAATATCTATGAAAGCCAAGCTTTCAGCAATTGGTTTATGGGAATTTCAATGTCAGTGCGCACTCTCCCACTATCCTCCTTATATACACAAGAATTATTTCGTTTTGATTCAAATCCTAAACCATTATGATTATTTCAAAACGACAGTTCCAAGAACCTTATGCTTGCTTCAATCCAAACATGGATCGAATAACCCGCAAACCTTGTTTGTCGATTATTCAAAATCGTCAGGATGTTGTAAACATCCTCCAAAAGGTTTCCTTTTCAGAAAAGCGATTTTGATCTACAACTGACTCATTTCATCAATTGAAATACGCAGTTTTCAACAAGCATCTTCAAAATGGATTTACCATGGCAATAGGTAAAAGATTGAACCGTTATTAACACAATGTTGATAACGATACCTTTCCGTCAAAAGCCCAGCTTTGTACGTTGGTATGTTGCCTTCCATGTATGTCTTCCTTGAAGACGTTTAATGTACCAATAGGCACAATGCCTTGTGGTACAACAACAGTATCCAAAATAGTTTTTATAAATGGAATCCATTTCGGACTCATGGCACTTTGCCATAATAGGGAGTCGACACCTCGTATCACTTCCTCAAAACGTAGTCGGTGGATATACCTTCATAAGATTGACATATTTATGAGGTTAGATCAGAAACCCATACCCTAGGTTGTTTTCTGACTCTATCCGATCTACTCAGTTCTTGTGTATTCGAAGATTAATGGTACAGATTCATATTGATGAACTGTTTGTGTTCCATTAAGGACTTCGTGCCTTGAACAGTATTACTCTGATTTTCATCGAGTATCACTATCCTCCCACTGACCACTGCATATCGGTATTCCTCTCAGGAAAACCGCATGGTGAGCAACAATTACATTGTTCTCATGTGAGATTTATAAGTACTATACTTATGGTTTCCCTTAGGATACCTATATTGGCACTTATCCAATTTGGGTTCTTAGTTTGGTATCATCCAAACGTTATGCCTGGCATACCCAAATTATCAGGAATGAGAAACCCCGTTTCTTTCCTGTTCATATCCTATATGACATCTGTCAAACAGATTTATATGGAACCTTATTCTAAATAAGTTTTGCACTGTTAATACATATCCGGTTGAAGGAGATAGTAGCTCAAAGCGACTCGTGATAAACCTTATCATGTCCAACAAAATTCGGTTTTTAGTTCGGACACACCGGTCTAACTGACGTGTCTCGGGAGGAGTCCTCATCTGAAAGAATACCGTACTCTTTCATGTACGTATGAAACTTACTGCTTAAGTATTTTCCATTACGGTCTTACCGTGGCGGAATAATACTATAGCCGGTCTGTTTTTCTATTTCGTGTCGAAACTCTAAAGTTTCCGATTTGTGTTCTTCAAAAGAAACACATAACCATAACGTGATGCTACATCCGTCAAAGTCACGAAATATTCATGTTCACATCTAGTCTAGCTAGAATGGGCCCACTTACTCTACTATGAATAGGGCTAACAGATCGGTGGTACTTTTACTATTACCAGTAAATAGTATTTTAGGTACTTTACCTAATAAACTAGATTTGCAGACCTTATTTGAATAGTCAAATCAGTCCTAGTACCCACTCTTCAAAAGTGTGGATATACGAGTTCGTTTAATTGTGTCCTAGACAACAATGCCACAAATAAGTCTCTATTGATCAAATCAATTTGTGCTATTTATTTGTCATTTTTATATGTTTGAGATTTTATTATATTCAAAATATAATTCTGTTATTCACATCTAATGTGTTTATCTCAGTATCATCTTTATATAATAAAACACTTTAGTGTTCTAGAATATAAAGGTTTTATCCGTAACGGATTAAACACTGATATAGAGATAATGTCTCTAGTCAAACTAGTTACATTATAACAGTTCCTAATTTAAGTGCATACCCGAAGGGTAGTTCCTAAATTTAGGTATCTCGGTATGTCGAAACAGCGACTTTCGTCCCGTTCCGATTCGCAGAGAAATCTCGGCTTGAAGTCAGTATCCAGCTCATAGCGGATTCTGAACATCAATACATATATTTTATGTACCACACTAAGTATTTAAAACCCAATTTCAATACTAGTAGTGAACATAACTTTGACAAATATTTAAAGTCAGAGCCTCGCCCTTTCTTTAATTCCTTCGTGTCTTCCATATCCAAATGGTAGTCACTTTGGGATATGTCAATTATCTTTTCTTTTCCATTTCACAAACCTTGGCCAAGCCTTGGGTTTCAGAATATCGAAACGATGTGCACCTTGTGCAACACGCCAATTGCAAACTTTGACTTTTCACCTCTAGAATAGTCAAATCAATTCTCTAAGATTATTAATTGCAAATTAATACTTTTAAATCTAAAATAGATTTATGATAAGATATTAATTAAGCACTAAAGTCATCATCACATAAATCTTCCAAAGATTTTATGCTCTACTTATTGCTTAATTATGGCCTATAACAAGTTATTTTATCCAATAAAGTAACCTATTATGAATTCCCAATATGAAAATTAAACATTTAAAACATTAATCCAATTATATATTTTAAATATTCAACTTTTCAATTCTTTTCTGATTTTAATAGTCCAACTATTTAATCAATTTTAATAAAGTACTATTTATTATAAATGATTACAATAATCCCTTATGAATTCAACTATAATTTTAATATTGATTACTATATCTAATTATAAAATCAACTATCATTTAATTCAATTATATTGATTACTGTTGGACATTATGACCCATAGCGTCACTATTTGCACAGATCATTGTTTGTTGTAGCAAATTAACTATGTGACAAGAAATTGCACTCTCATCATTTGTGATTAGATCACCATAGATATATAAATGAAGAGAGGTCCCTATGATTAGTTCCTGGATTGAGATGATATGAGACAGTATCAGTCCACGAAGGATTAATCATTAAATATCCCTAGCCGTAGTATTATCGAGACTGGACATCGATAATGCGGAATAGGCTAGTATTGCACTTGTGCGCGTTTGTGAGGGCACAACGCATAGTTCTCATATATATAAGTATTGGATACTTATGCAAGTGCAATAGGAGGTCGTGTTTCACCGATGGTACGGGAAACAGCTTCGCTCTGGATAGACCCCTCGGAATCCCATTGGTATTATGACTATGTGTCTATGGGAGGCCGAAATCAAGGTAGGTGTGTATAGTCTTAACCTGAGACTTACATCGCTAATACTTACGATAATCGATAGACTTTGGTCTGGTGGTAGGGGACTTTAAAGGGTTCTGAGTACACCACTTCTGGGTTTATCAGAGAGTCGTAGGTATTGGGTGTGATGTCAAGATGGAAGTGTCACTTCAGTCATTTGGAGATGATGTCACGCAGGATACGGTACTAGTGCTCTTGAGTGTTGCGCAACCAATCGGGATATTGTGACCAGGTCATGTATATCCGATTATAGAGACTATGTTACCAGACATCCGACATGTGTTTCGGACGGGGCAGACACTTATCCAGCCCCAGCCCTAGCACGTGATTATCCGATACTGGGCCAATATACACAATACTACGGTATACTACGCTTGATACAGATCTATATATTCCTGTAAGAATATTTCTGGAGAATTGGGTAGGCATGGCGCTTTGCTAGAAGCCAACCTTGTCTTGTAAATCGATATAAACGTAGTACGAGGTACTTACGTGTTCGGACAGTCCGACGATCGTATTTACTGCCAACATATCCGGAGATCTCATGGGTCGCTTCCTGAAGATTCACCGATGACGTATGACTCGCACTTTGATTAATCTGGGATTAATTAGAAGAGAGAGATAGAATTAATCTGGGATTAATTCGATGAGAGAGAAAATTAATCTGGGATTAATTGCGGAGATATTTTATCTGGGATAAAATATTAATTAAAGAGAGAGAACGATTAATTTGGAATTAATCGATAAAATTAATATATTCGATATATTAATCGAAATTGGATTTCGACGCGGAATTAAAATTAGATTTTATTCGGGCGAACGAATTAATTTAGAATTAATTCGTTAGCGACGTGAATAGTGAATTCGCTAGGCGTAATCATTTAATTACGACGCGACGGAAAATTCGTTAATTTGGAATTAGCGGACCCGAGCCCGAGAGTGATTGCGAGCGCGTTCGCATTTCGAATTCGACGCGGCACGCAAGTCACATCAAGCGTCAAATCACTTGTCACTTTGAGTGATGTGATATGACATGTTGTCACTTTATTAAAGTGACATGATGTGAATATAGAAAAGTGATTGTTGAAAGTGATTGATAGATTTTGTATATATATTTTATTCATACTGGTAAATGGGTAAAGATATAAGTATATATAAATCATTCTCTCTCTTGGACCATGTGTAGTACACGGTTTTTGGCAAAACTTTTGGTATTCACGGACTCATTTTTTTTGTCTTTGGTGTTAAATTTGGACAAGATTCACGTGACTCTCTCATTGGTTTTGGACTTCACGGTTTTAGACACAAAGAGCCAAAACTCTTCATCTTCTCCTCTCCCTCCCACCACGGCCTTGAGCCGATTTCTTCTCCATTTTTGGTCACTGCCGACGCCAAAGAGAAGCAATTGGGAGATGTTTTTGTTGCAAAAAGAAGTGCTAGCACACCTTGAGTTGTATATAGGTGATAGGGAAACAAATCTTTGAGCATGGAAGCTTGAAGCTTGGAGCTTCAATGGTGGTCTTCAATGGCCGAAAATGGTGGAGATCTACCGCCCAAAACCGCACAGCCCACTGCATTGGAAGCCATTGCCGAGCTTGGAGGGAGCTCAAAATCGCACCTTGTTCTTCAAACATCAAAACCGAAATTCAATGTGAGTTGATTCCGCCACCTCCTTTGATGTGTTCATATGTGTTTTTTTATGCATTGTTTGTGATCTTGTGGACTTGATTAAACTCCAACATTGGTATCAGAGCCATTGATGCATGAAATCCGAAATTAGGGTTCTTGGCAAATTTGGGGCTTTTTGATTTTGGCTTGATTCTGACAAATTGATTGTTAAGAATGCTTATATATGATCTAATTTGAGATATATGTAATCAATTTGACAAAAAATTGATTGGATTGATTTTCCCCAATTTGCAAATTTTGGTCAAAACTTTAATTTGGGTAAACTCGATTTAGGCATGATTTGGTTGAATTGTTTGATGCATTATGCTTGGATGAGGTTGAATTGAAGTTGTGCATGATCAATTTCAAGAAAATTGGATTAGATCAATTTTCCCCAATTCTTAGGTTGAACATGAAACTTTAATTGGGTAAAATGTGTTTAAGCATGTTTTAATTGCATTGGATGTTTAAGTATGCTTAGAACATGTTTAATTGAGATTGTGTGTGGTCAATTTCATGAAATTGGATTGGATTCATTTTTCCCCAAATTGGAGGCTTGGCCGAAAATTGGAAGAACCTAATGTCTTGGTAATTTTGTTTTGTTTGATCATTGGATGACTTAAAACAATTGGTTAATGTTGTTTTGAAGTTCAATTGGATTGAATTTTGATTTGGAACATTTTTCCCTTTTAAAGTGGCTTGGCCGATTTAAAGAACATGAAATTCTTTGTGATTTTGTTGTTTTAATTCATTGGATGAATTGAATTGATTTGGGAAATTATGATTGTGGACTCAATTGGATTGAAACCGAATCGAATGAATTAAAAAACCCCTAATTGCCGAGACTTGAAAGCATGTTAATTGGGTTTGATTTTAATTGAATTGTGTTGGACACTATTTGGTTGTTAAAGTGCATGATTAATTAGGCTAATTGATATTTTAGAAATGTTAATTGGGTAATTGATTGTGTATTACACTTAGGTTAATTAATTGTGAAATTTGGAATTTTATAAGTTAATTAATTTGGGCTTGATTTTGGAAATTGGGCTTGTTAGGTTGTAATTGGGCTTTTGGGCTTTGTTGTAACAAAGTTGGGTTTAGGCAAAATTGGTTGGATCCAATTAGGCCCAAAACCGAATCCAAAAGGTCCAATTATGATTTAATGGACCTTAATTATTTAATTGGGCCTAATGGGCCAAAATTAATTTAAAGGCTTATGGGGTAACTCCCGGATTGGATTTTGGTTGTTCGGTTTGACCCGAGTTGACCAAAAGTCCACGCCTGTAGAAATTAATTAAAAGCCCATTGGACTTTAATTAAATAAAACATTAGATGTTAATCGGGCTTTGAGACCCGTTGCGATTAAATTTGGAATTTAAGTCGTAAAGGTTCGTTAATAAAAGTGTAATATTTAATTTAGAATTAAATAATGAATTAGAATTAAATACGTATTAAATTGGATTTAATTATGTAATTAATTTAATTCGTAGAAATTGTACTTTGAGTACGTGTTTGCAATACGAGTTTGACTCGAACAAAAATCAAATCTTTGTTTGAACATTGGATGATCACTAATAATCAAGATTAATTAATTTGATTGATTGATTGATAACATGCTTGTATGAATACATGGTTGTGATGTTTGAATAATGTATATCGGATGGATATTAGTCGGGTTGGGCGATTTTGGAAATTGTAATAAATTTGATTTATTAAATTGGACCTGCGTGTCCAGCCTTATCTCCTATTTCTTTGTATTCTCTTCTCACCTATTCCCCTCCATGTAAAGAGGTTTCTTTAGAAGTGTAGTGTAACGGGTAGTAGAAATAATACAAGTGCTAGCGGGAGAGAAATGGAGAGATTTGATCTAGGATCAATGTAAAATATCCATCCGCATATCATTATTATTTTTATTTCATACTCGCTTTATTATGTGTTTAGGAATGCATGCTTAAGGGTGTATGATGATGAGACCTTAACAAAGATAATTAAATTGGTAGCCAATTTGCACCGAAAAACCCTCGTTTTATATTAAGCAAAATATCCTTCCATTGAATGATTCTTGTTCAAGATCCGAAGTTGGCATTGGTTTTTATTGACCAAAGTCAAGACCTTTGTCAATCAAGGATGTACTTGAATCATGAGAGTTTTGTTGCATATCGGGTGTCTTGTCCAAATCGTGATTTTTATTGGCCAAAGTCAGGTCACTTTTTGTCCAATGACATTGATTACGAAACTTTCCTCGTCAATGGGTCCTGCTTAACTGGAATCATTAGGTTTGTGTTTGGCCAAAGCCAAGGCCTAATGATTCAGAGGATAGGGTTAGGAAAATGTAATGGATACATTGACATTATACATATGTTTCGGACTTGGATGTCCACCTAACCGGATCTAGGAATTGGATGAGATCCAATTGATCTGTGAGATCTACCTAGTTAAATAGCATACACTTTTTATTGGCCAAAGTCAGGGTTGTGTGTTATTTAACGGGATCCTAGCCCACTAGGAAACACGGTTTCCCGAGTACTCCACAGAGGGTTAGAGGCTCGACGAAAAATAGTGGGAGGCAAGTATTGAATTTGCAACATTCGTTCGAATACTCGCTAAACACGCTCATTTTATTTTATTTCGTCATTAGATTAAATGTTAGTTGGACTAATATTTAAATTGTTGTTTTTTAATAAACAGTTGGACTGTATTATACTTGATTATATATAATTGGATTATATTAATCAATATATTTGAATTAATTAATTTCAGTTTACAGTTGATTTTATAATTGGATTATAGTAATCAATGTAATTGAGGTTAATAATTTGGATTATATTTGATTATATAGTGGACTATTATAATCATTATATATAAAGTACCACTATCGTTGATTAAATAGTTGGACTATTGTAATCAAGATAAAATTGAAAGTTGGTATTTAAAATATAATCTGGGATTAAAATATTTTAAATGATTTAATTTTCAAATTGGGAATAAATAATAGGTTACTTTATTTGATAAAATAACTTATTATCCATTAAGCCCCAAAATTAAGCAAAATAAGTAGAGCATAAAATCTTTGGAAGATTTTGTGATGATGACTTTAATGCTTATTTAATATACTTGTAATAAATCTAATTTTGGATTTAAGAAGTATTAAAATTGCATTTATAATTCTTGGAGAATTAATTGACTATTCTAGTGGAGAAAGTCAAAGTTTGCAATTGGGCATGGCACGAGGTGCACATCGTTTCGATATTCCAAACCCAAGGCTTGGCCTAAGGTTCCTAAAATATTGAAAAGGATAATTGACATATACCCAAGTGACTACCATTTGGATATGGAAGACACGAAGGAATTAAAGAAAGGGCGAGGCTCACTTTAAATATATTTGTCTTAGTTATGTTCACAGCTAGTATTGAAATTAGATTTTAAATACTTAGTGTGGTACATAATATATATGTATTGATATCAGAATCTGCTTTGAGCAGGATACTGACTTCAAGCTGAGATTCCTCTGCGAATCGGAAACGGGACGAAAGTCGCTGTTTCGACCGTAGATACCTAAGTTTAGGAACTACCCTAGGGTGTGTACTTAAATTAGGAACTGTTATAATGTAACTAGTTTGACTAGAAACATTATCTCTTTATCAGTGTTTAACCCACTGCGGGTTGAACCTTTATATTTAAAAACACTAAGTGTTTTATTATATAAAGATGATACTGAGATAAATACATTAGATGTAAATAACAGAATTTATATTTTGAATATAATAAAAATCTCAAACATATAAATGACAAATAAATAGCTCAAATTGATTTGATCAATAGAGACTTATTTATGGCATTGTTGTCTAGGACACAATTAAACGAGACATGTCAGTTAGACGGTGTGTCCGAACTAAAACCGAATTTTGTGGACATGATAAGGTTTATCACGAGTCGCTCTGAGCTATCATTTCCTTCAAACAGGATATGTATTAACAGTGCAAAACTTATTTAGAATAAGGTTCCATGTAAATCTGTTTGACAGATATCATATAGGATATGAACAGGAAAGAAACCGGGTTTCTCATTCCTGATAATTTGGGTATGCCAGGCATAACGTTTGGATGATATCCAAACTAAGAACCCAAATTGGATAAGTGCCAATATAGGTTATCCTAAGGGAAACCATAAGTATAGTACTTATAAATCTCACATGAGAACAATGTGATTGTTGCTCACCATGCGGTTTTCCTGAGAGGAATACCGATATGCAGTGGTCAGTGGGAGGATAGTGATACTCGATGAAAATCGGAGTAATACTATTCTAGGCACAAGTCCTTAATGGAACACAATAGTTCATCAATGATGAATCTATACCATTAATCTTCAAATACACAAGAAACCGCGTAGATCAGAGAGAGTCAGAAAACAACCTGGGGTATGGGTTTCTGATCTCACCTCATAAAGATTTATCTTTTAAGGTACACCAACTGATTACGTATGAGGTAGTGATACAAGGTATCGACTCCCTGCAAATGGCAAAGTGCCATGAATCGAAAATGGATTCCATGTTTAACAACTATTTTGGATACTAGTTGTTGTACCACGAGGCATTGTGCCTATGGTACATTAAACGTCTCAAGGAAGACATACATGGATGGCAACATACCAACGTACAAAGCTGGGCTTTTGACGGAAAGGTATCGTTATCAACATTGTGTTAATAACGGTTCAACCTTTTACCTGTTGCCATGGTAAATCCATTTTGAAGATGCTTGTTGATAACTGTTTTTCATTTCATTTGAAATATGTCAGTTGCAAATCAAAATCGTTTTCCTGAAAAGGAAACCTTTTGGAGAATGTTTATAACATTCTGACGATTTTGTATAACCGACAAACAAGGTTTGCGGATTATTCAATCCATGTTTGGATTGAAGCAAGCATAGGGTTCTTGGAACTGACGTTTTGAAATAATCATAATAGTTTATGATTTGACTCAAAACGAAATAATTCTTGTGTATATAAGGAGGCTAGTGGGAGAGGGCACTGACAATGAAATTCCCATAAAACAATCGGTGTGAAAGCTTGGCTTTCATAAGAAATTCTCCGTAGAATTCTGGGGGGAGTAACAACCTTTATTCAAGGAATAAAGATCTACTGGGCTAGATTTGGAGTTGGTAACACTCTCTGAGAAATTGTACATTTAAAATGTACTTGTATTGGTGTCTCATACGCTTTGAGCATATGGAGTCACAATCGGGTCAATCCAAGTGATAGTCACTGGATTGAAGATTAAGAACATCTGTTAGTATCTGAGAGAACTAAAGATGTTGTCTTAAACTATGGAGATGGAGAACTTGAAGTGACTGGGATCACTTGCAAGTTTCCAAACCATTAAAATACTGCGGTACTATAAAGTTTGAATAACAGGGACAGTGAGCTGGAAATCTTCCTAGCAAGATAACTGTTGCCGAATAAACAACAAATGCGGATTATTGCTGCAGCTGAGGCAGCAATAGAAGCCATTTGGATCGATAATAAATCTAATTAGATTAGATATAGTTCTGTTAGCAGCTGAGCTAGGCGTCAGCACAGGCTAAAGAATTAAAGGTCTCATCGACGATCCAGATATATACTTCTATATCATCTGATTCGTTCGGATCATACATCGTGGCGATGTGATGATCGTGTAAATCGCGTCAGACGATAATTAAGCAAATCCGCTGACGAAAACCTTTCCTCAGCAATTTGAGCGAACCGTACATAGTTCGGGTGTGGACACTTGAGTGACTGGCTACGTGCCAAGTGGGAGATTGTTGGACATTATGACCCATAGCGTCACTATTTGCACAGATCATTGTGTTGTTGTAGCAAATTAACTATGTGACAAAGAAAAATGAAATTGCACATCATTTGTGATTAGATCACCATAGATATATAAATGAAGAGAGAGGTCCCTATGATTAGTCCTGGATTGAGATGATATGAGACAGTATCAGTCCACGAAGGATTAATCATTAAATATCCCTAGCCGTAGTATTATCGAGACTGGACATCGATAATGCGGAATAGGCTAGTATTGCACTTGTGCGCGTTTGTGAGGGCACAACGGCATAGTTCTCATATATATAAGTATTGGATACTTATGCAAGTGCGATAGGAGGTCGTGTTTCACCGATGGTACGGGAAACAGCTTCGCTCTGGATAGACCCCTCGGAATCCCATTGGTATTATGACTATGTGTCTATGGGAGGCCGAAATCAAGGTAGGTGTGTATAGTCTTAACCTGAGACTTGCATCGCTAATACTTACGATAATCGATAGACTTGGTCTTGGTGGTAGGGGACTTTAAACGGGTTCTGAGTACACCACTTCTGGGTTTATCAGAGAGTCGTAGTGTATTGGGTGTGATGTCAAGATGGAAGTGTCACTTCAGTCATTTGGAGATGATGTCACGCAGGATACGGTACTAGTGCTCTTGAGTGTTGCGCAACCAATCGGGATATTGTGACCAGGTCATGTATATCCGATATAGAGACTATGTTACCAGACATCCGACATGTGTTTCGGACGGGGCAGACACTTATCCAGCCCCAGCCCTAGCACGTGATTATCCGATACTGGGCCAATATACACAATACTACGGTATACTACGCTTGATACAGATCTATATATTCCTGTAAGAATATTTCTGGAGAATTGGGTAGGCATGGCGCTTTGCTAGAAGCCAACCTTGTCTTGTAAATCGATATAAACGTAGTACGAGGTACTTACGTGTTCGGATAGTCCGACGATCGTATTTACTGCCAACATATCCGGAGATCTCATGGGTCGCTTCCTGAAGATTCACCGATGACGTATGACTCGCACTTTGATTAATCTGGGATTAATTAGAAGAGAGAGATAGAATTAATCTGGGATTAATTCGATGAGAGAGAAAATTAATCTGGGATTAATTGCGGAGATATTTTATCTGGGATAAAATATTAATTAAAGAGAGAGAACGATTAATTTGGAATTAATCGATAAAATTAATATATTCGATATATTAATCGAAATTGGATTTCGACGCGGAATTAAAATTAGATTTTAATTCGGGCGAACGAATTAATTTAGAATTAATTCGTTAGCGACGTGAATAGTGAATTCGCTAGGCGTAATCATTTAATTACGACGCGACGGAAAATTCGTTAATTTGGAATTAGCGGACCCGAGCCCGAGAGTGATTGCGAGCGCGTTCGCATTTCGAATTCGAACGCGGCACGCAAGTCACATCAATTGTCAAATCACTTGTCACTTTGAGTGATGTGATATGACATGTTGTCACTTTATTAAAGTGACATGATGTGAATATAGAAAAGTGATTGTTGGAAAGTTGATAGGACTTTTGTTATATATATTTTATTCATTACTTGGTAAATGGGATAAAGATATAAGTATATATAAATCATTTTCTCTCTCTTGGACCATGTGTAGTACACGTTTTTGGCAAAACTTTTGGTCATTCACGTGACTAATTTTTTGGTCTTTGTTGTTCAAATTTTGGACAAGATTCACCGTGACTCTCTAATTGGTTTTGGACTTCACGGTTTTTTAGAAACAAAAGAGCCAAAACTCTCATCTTTCTCCTTCTCCACACACGGCTTTGAGCCAAAATTGTTCTTCTCCATTTTTGGTTCACTGCCGACGCCAAAGAGAAGCAATTGGGAGATGTTTTTGTTGCAAAACAGAAGTGCTAGCACACCTTGAGTGTTATAGGTGATAGGGAAACGAAATCTTTGAGCATGGAAGCTTGAAGCTTGGAGCTTCAATGGTGGTCTTCAATGGCCGAAAATGGTGGAGATCTACACGCCCAAAACCGCACAGCCCACTGCATTTGGAAGCCATTGCCGAGCTTGGAGGGAGCTCAAAAATCGCACCTTGTTCTTCAAACATCAAAACCGAAATTCAATGTGAGTTGATTCCGCCACCTCCTTTGATGTGTTCATATGTGATTTTTTATGCATTGTTTGTGATCTTGTGGACTTGATTAAACTCCAACAATTACTATAATCCATTATAAAATCAACTATATATTGAATGAGTTTGTATATAGTCAAATTATATATATATTTTAAAACAACTTAAAATATTAGTCCAACTAATATTTTAATTAATAAGACGAGAGTAAAAATATAGATGAGCGTGTTTAGCGAGTATTAGAACGAATGTTGCAAATTCAATACTTGCCTCCCACTATTTTTCGTCAAGCCTCTAACCCTCTGTCGAGTACTCGGGAAACCGTGTTTCCTAGTGGGCTAGGATCCCGTTAAATATCACACAATCTTGACTTTGGCCAACAAATTGTATGATAATTAACTAGGTAGATCTCGAAGATCAATTGGATCTCATCCAAATCCTAGATCCAGTAGGTGGACATCCAAGTCCCAAACATATATTTTATGTATGCCTATACATCGAATGTATACCCTAACCTTTTTCCTCTGAATCAACTAGGCCTTGACTTTGGCCAACAAACCACAACTTGGACACGACACCGATATGGAACAAAGCCTCGTGATTAAAACACATCTTCGACGGACAAGGGCTTGACTTTGGCCAACAACCCCTGCCAATCTCGGATCTTGAGTAAGAATCACTCAATGGAAGGAAAATAAACGCTTGATATTTAACGAGGGTTTTTCGCGTGCAAATTGGCTACCAATTTAATTATCTTTGTTAAGGTCTCATCATCATACACCCTTAAACATGCATTCTAAATACATAATAAAGCGAGTATGAAAATAAATAATAATGATATGCGGATGGATACTTAACACATTGATCCTAGATCAAATCTCTCCCTTTCTCACTCAAGCTAGCACTAGTATTACTTCTACCGTTACACTACACTTCTAAAGAAACTCATATACATGAATAGGTGAGAAGAGAATACAAAGAGAATAGAGGTGATAAGGCTGGACACGCAGGTCCAATTTAATAAATCGAATTTATTACAACAATTTCTAAAATTAATTAATCTGATAATTAAGTGATCATCCAATGTTCAAACAACGATTTGATTTTGTTCGAGTCAAACTCGTTTTTGCGAATAAGTACTTAAAGTACGAATTCATGAATTAAATTAAACTACATCATTAAATCTAATTTAACATGTATTAATACTAATTCACTATTCAATTCCAATTAAAATGTTACACTTTTATTTAATAAACCTTTATGATTTAAATTCCAAATTTAATCGTAACGCGTCTCAAAGACCGATTAACGTCCAACGTCAATTCAATTAAAGTCCAATGGGCTTTTAATTGATTTCTTAAGGCGTGGACTTTTGGTCAACTCGGGTCAAACCAATAACCAAAGTCCAATCCGGGATTTACCCCATAAGCCCATAAATCAATCTTGGCCCATTAGGCCCAATTGAACTTTAAAGGTTCATTAAGTCGCATTTGGGCTTTATGGTTAAGGTTTTGGGCCCAATTGGATCCAATCCATTTGGCCTAAACCCAACTTGATAAAATCAAGCCCAATAGGCCCAAATACAACATTAAAGTCCAATTTCCAAAATTAGGCCCAATTAATTAAATATACAAAATCCAATTTCATATTCAATTAAACTAAAGTGTATTACATGATTAATCAACTAAATCAACATTTCTAAAACACTAAATTAGTCCAATTAATCATACTCAATTAATTATTATATGTCCAACACACAAATTGAAAAATCAAACCCATTTACATGCTACAAAGCTCTCGGCCAAGGAGGGATTTTGTGTCCGATTCGGTTTCAATCCAATCGAACCCACAATCGACATTAAATCACCATCCAATTTGATTTCATACACATCCAATGTCACAAAATCAAAATTACCAAGACATTTGAGGCATACACCAATTCGGCCAACATGAGAATTTTGGGGATTTATGTTCATTCAAAGTACAATCCAATTGACCATAAATTAACATCATCCTACATGATTCTAACTCATCAAATGAACCAAAAACAAAAATTCCAAGAATCCAAAATCATCCACACATTCGGCCAAGTGAAGCAAATTGGGGATATTTGTTCAATTCAAAATTCAATCTAATAACTTCAATATAAACATCCACACATCATTAAAACTCATCCAATGAACCAAAATGAAAAAATTCCAAATTTCCAAACATGCTTCACATTCGGCCAACATGAATAAATGGGGAAAATTATTCCAAATTAATTTTCTTGAAATTGATCCATCCAACTTCAATTAAAGATCATTTAAACATGCTCAGTTAATCAATTTAACCAAATCATGTCAAAATCAAAATACCCAATTTTACATTCACATTCGGCCAAGGTCATCAATTGGGGGAAAATAATTCCAAATCATTTTTCAACAAATTGGTCCAACCAAAATGAAATTAAACATGTTATAAGCATACTTAAACATCAATTTATTCAAATCATGCTCAACAAACATTTACCCAAATTTTAAGCCCTAAAATTTCATGCTTGAACCTGGCTCTGATGCCATTGTTAGGTTATTATCTAGGTCCCAAGATCAAACAAGACATGAAAAACAATGCTGTGAATACACCAACGAAGATAGCGGAATACTTACATCGGTTGGTTGAGTCGAATCGGCAACAAACAAAGCACAAAATGCTCACTGGTTTGGCGCCACTGCATGCAGTTCACTGCCTTCTGTCTTCTGTTTTTGAGCTGCGAAATGAAGCTCCTAACTTCGTCGGATGGATCCCGGCTCATGGGTGAACCTCCCTACCACCTTCACAAGACTCGTAAGTGTGCTAGCACTTGAATTTTCACCATGAAAACCCACTCTTGCTTCCCCTTAGTGTCACGCCATTTCTGGTTCTGAACCAGTCCATTTTTGTTCTGTTTTGTGCGTGAGAGAAGAGAAAGAAAAATTGAGAGATAGAAAATGTGTTGACTTGTTACAAAAGGTTGTAAATGCTTTACCTTTTATATTTTCCAAAAATATAAAATGATTTACCTTTTGCTTTAATTCAAAATCAAGCAAAAAGTTGGAGCCAAAAGCATAAAGTTTTCCCTCCAAACTGCTTTTTACACTTTATGTCAACTTTAAGTCATATCAACTTTAATAAAGTGACATGTCTTTGACGCTTGATGCGACTTGCGTCGCCGCACTCGAATTTGAAA
>SKCR01010552.1:0-22603 GCA_019454045.1 Zanthoxylum bungeanum | reverse complement strand
TAATACTAGTTGATGATATAGTGATCTAACCAATTTAAACTTTTAAAATTTTATTCACTAATCCCGATTAGTCTCTACTAACCAATTAACTTAATTAAACTAATTTAATCAAGTTTACTTAAGTGATCTAATCAATTTTAACTTTTAAAAAATTAGTTCACTTATAGGTTTTAAAATTTTAGAATTCAACTAATTGACTATATGTCATCAAACCATTTAATAGATTAAAAGTACGTTATTTACTCCAAAGGTACATGGAATTGTATCCCGAGTACAAACCAAATTACCGTCCATTCGGAAGCAGCTATGGAATTTATATCCGGGTTTCCATCCGATATACCAAGGAAAATAATGTACTCATAATGTCCATTTGTTCTAAAACTTGAATTCGTAATTTTTAAACCTTTAAACTTATTAATCTTATTAATTCGTTAACATGCATCTTATATTCTAATTTAACTTTTAAATTTACATAAAATGATATTTTATGACATGAATATCATGCATGTCTACATGTTATGGCATGTGAAAATGCAAGAGTAGGCTCCCTAGGTTATATGACATGTTAATAAACAATTTAAACACCTATATATGCACATGTCTGGGCTGAAAACGTTCGTGTAGTGTTCTTTTGGCGTTCGAATGTTTCCAGGCGGTATCCAAACGTTTGAGCTGCGTTTGACTGGCATTCGAACGCTATTGGTCTGGTGTTCGAACACTAGAACTTCATTTACTCCGTTCCAGAGCTACCAGACTCCGTTTTGGTCCCCGTTTTTTTTACGGACTTGTAACAGAATGAAGTTTCACATACATACATAAATTCTGTTAACTGGGCTCTTATTTAAAAAAAAAAAATACTAATCTAACTAGTACAATAAATCCAAGGCATCCATTGGTCTTCAAATCTTGCTCCATGGTATGTTGTTGAGTTCTTCGCGGAATAGGTTCGTAATGAGTTCTTCACGACATCGGATCCTCCAAGTTACAAATTGAGTTACAAAATGGACTTATTACAAAAGAAATTAACTTACAACACTTGAAAGAATATGGCCTTATGGTCTTACATTTCCAATACAAAAAATAAGAGCCGGAAAAATTAACGATCAACGCAATACATTCATCACATGAATAAAAATAAACATTCATCACATGAACATTAAAAACCATTCATCTCATGAATCTAATTGTGCCTACTCATCACAACATGCATATTAATAATTTATATCTAATATAAATTATTAAAACTTAAACTTAAAAAGAGAAAGGGTTAAGAAAACTTTTCAACCTTAAGCTCTGAGACCAATTGTAGGAAACAGCTTTCCTTAGCGTGGAGGAAGTTGCTTGTGGTGGCACCGGGTCTAGTATGGATCTTCAAAATTTTCCTTGCCTTATTCCTTTGTTGTAGTAGCCAAGATCAATTCTTTGGTGTCCAACACTTGGATCAACCACTCGATCTTTCGAACTATGACGCGAAACCAACAAACCGAAGTGTGGGCTTCACTCAAAAAGATTAAACCTCTAAACTATTTAGAGATTTAAGATGTCACAATGGTGTTTGGCTTTAGGAATTTCACAACACTCGTGAATGCTAGAACTCTCTCTATTTTCTCTCAAATCTTTTCTCACAACAATTGTGTGAATGAATTCAAAGTGTTAACCTTAGGAAGTGAGAGAAATGGTAGAGATTATATTCTCTTACACAAGCCAACTAACCTTGTCATTAAACATCTAATGCTTTCTTGCAATGGCCAACACAAAAATATGAATGCCATACCAAAGAATAAGAAATGTTAAGCTAAAGACAATGACTATGTCATTAAGCATTCAATGCTTTCTTTCAATGGCAAACACATAAATGTGGAGGCCATACCAAAGCATAAAATGAATTAGCTAATGACAAAACTATTAGGTGTATCCAAGCCACCTAATAGACATAATTGCTTGGATGACATGGTAAGCCATATGGCTTTGTCTCCAATGGTAAATAAAAATCAATATATTAATAATGATTTATTTACCTTCAATTATGTTGTAGTAATTATCTCATAATTATTACTAACTTGATTATCTCATAATCAAGACTTGATTATCTCATAATCAAAGAATTCTAGAAAACATTAAGTTAAACTAATTTAACATAGTTTTCATTTGTGACAATAAATATTCTTAATATTATTAATAATATATAAATAAATAGAATGTGAGCATATAATTAGACAATCTAATTATATTAGGTTTGCTACAGTTAATAGAGCTAGCACATGGACCAAATGGACCTACGGTTCCGAGCTCCAATAATTCCGAAATATTAATCAAACTCTTTAATCAAATATTACGAATTATTAACTCCGCGTTATTCCACTAAAAACTCGAAGTTGAACTCTCGTTACCGTAGATGGATTAAGTAAACCGAACATTTTCGGTGTCCATCGATATAGTCATTACATATGGATATAGCCCTTCACGAATATCTCATAAATAAAGTCGGGTCATAAGTCCGTTAAACCCCTCTAAATATTTTGTCTCTTAAGCACCATTGATTCTATAATGAACAATTAATTAATAACAATTATGAATATAAAATAATTTCTATTCGTAATAGAAAAGTTGAGCGCTCAAATTGTTCAAGTCCCGAATCAACTCTTAAAAGAGATATTCATCTGCTTCTCGTAAGAAGGAGTGAATTTCATATCTATGTAAAATGTTTCCAGCTACATACCAAACCATATCCCCAAAATACGTAGTTATTGGCCGAGAATGCAACACCAACCTCACCATAGTAAATCAAAGGACATAGCCTGTCATGCAGGAGTTTGTAATACACTCAGGATTAAGATCGAATCCATATATGACCATCTATTAGATAAAATGAATTTATTTGGTTAACGGATATTAAAAGAAATTCGTATTTATCTGAGTCCAGTCCTATATGATCATACAAGGTGCCTTCATTCCCATGTCACTACATGAACGATCCCGGATCAAGGTCGTCATACAAGTATAGAATGGACCGCAACTATAGATATACCACAAACAAAGTACCATCTTTGTTTGCTCTCTATGGACTATTTAGATTACTAACTTTAGACTTAAATCCTCTTGTGCATTAAACATATTCTAAGTCTAAAGGTACAAGAGTAATCAAGGTAAACAAGACAATTGGACAATATGCGATATAAATCAAACAACTTTGATAAAATGAATAATGCATTTATTAATTATTATTATTACAAAAATCAATTCCGTTTACAATACATGAAGCTCTAGGACATAAATCCCAATAAATGGAACATCATGAAACATAATTGTAAACCATGAAACATAGACTATAAACTGTGACATGTAACTGTGAATCATGAAGTGAAATCTATAAATCATGAACTTTAACTATAGAACATGGTACGTAACTGTAAAACATGACATGCAAATCATGAAGCGTTGACTTTAAATCATGACATATGAACTATAAATCATGGATCGTGAAATGTGAATCATGAATTATGAAACGTAATTATTAAATCTTGAAAATTTAATGAACTCTGAAAATATATATATCGAAAACATATAACAGAGCCTTCTAAAACGTTCTTAAGCAAATCATATGCACTAGTTTCTGTATTCAATGCTCGTATATGACTTACTACCTATTTTAGAATAAGTATGAAATGAATGTAATACCAACTCATCAACCCAATTCTTCTCACACATTACAAACATAAATCGTAAATCATTAATCATAGGCTGTGAAATATGAAACATTAATTGTAATTCGTAAATCATATTGTCATGGTATCACGTACAATAACCCAAGTTAGGAATCACCCTATGCCATAAAATCAATTTAGGCCCATTAGCCCCAATTAAATTATTAAAAGCCCAATGTCATATTTTGGACTTTATGTAAATGGTTTAGGCCCAAATATGATCCAAGACCAAATATTTAGCCCAACCAAGCCCATTAGCCCAAATACAACAATTAAATTAATACATTTTTCCAAATTACATATTAATTCAATTCAAGTGTAATTAACATAATTAATCAACTAATCTAAGGTTTCCAAAACACTAATTAATCCAATTAATCATGCTCTATAATTCCAATTCATGTCCAACACAAATTGAAGCAAAATAATTCTACAACATGCTTAGGGTTCACGGCAATCATCATGAAATAACATTCAATTCCGATTTCAATCCAATTAAACCAACAATTAATATTCATTTCATGCTTTAAACTCATCCAATAGCCTAAAATCAAAAAATCATCATGAACATCCTAGGGTGTATTTTCGGCCATGATAAGAAATTGGATATTTTTGATATAATCAATTTTTCTCAATTCCAACAATGTACAAATCCAATTCAACATCATATAAACATAACCCAACCATCAATTTAGGCAAATCAAGCTCCAAACCAAAAAATCCCAAATTAAAGTATACAAACCCTAGGTTCAAATCAAGCTTAGATCTTGCTCTGATACAATTGTTAGTGTCCTAGACATGCCACGGGATCTCTAAGCGTGATTATTGTGTGAATTAATCAAGAAAGTTGTGGAATACTTACATTGATTTGGATGAGAAGTTTCAAAAATTTCTTTGTAGATAGAAGCTCAAAGCATTCTTTTAGTGTTTCCAACACTTGGGTGAGTCTCCCTATCACATTGTTTGACTCCTTGAAGTGCTAGCTTACTTGAATTTTTGCAACAAAAATCCATGGAGAAAGAAGAAGCTCACGGTTTTGGAGAGGAAGGAGAGATGTTGTGAATAGTGAATTCATACACTTCCAAAGTTGACCAAGTTAATTTATAGTGAGGTTAAGTGTTGATATTGGTTTGAGTGTTATATAAGCAAAGCCAAGCTTACTTTTAATAAATCAAATCCATGATTTTAAGCTAACCACTTCCATCATATGTCTAACATGTGATGTAAGTGAAGTGGGTCCCACCACTTTTAAATTCCAAATTTAAGTCAGCTAAGTCAACATGCAACTTTGCTCGGGTCCGGTTTCGTTTAATTCTGAAATAAATGAATTTTCCGTCGCGACATAATTAAATATAATTTAACTAAATAATAATGCTTAGCAAAATTATTACGGAAGTCGCTTGCGAATTAATTCTAAATTAATTCGTTCGCTAGAATTAAAATCCAATTTAATTCCGCATTGAAATATAATTTCAATTAATATATCCAATATATTATTTTAGCCCAATTGAATAAATTAAATAGTAAAATCCAATTTAACTATTAAATTTACTTTGCCGATTAATTCCAAATTAATCGTGTTCTCTCTCTTCTAGTCGAATTAATCCCAAATTAACTCTTGCCATAATTAATCCCAGATTAATTTTCTCTCTCATAATTAATAGATTAATTCTGTTCGAGTCAAATATCATCAGTGAATCTTTGGGAGGCGACCCAAGAAATCCCTGGATATGTTGGCAGTAAATACGGTTATCGGACTATCTGAACACGTGCGTACCTAGTACCACGTTCTACCGATTTACAAGACATGGTTGGCTTCTAGCAAAGCACCATGCCTACCCAATTCTCCAAAAATATTCTTCTACGGAATACAAGATATTTATCAGGCGTAGTATACTGTGTATTACGTATTAAGATCCAGGATCAGATGTCACTTGCTAGGCCTAGGGCTGGAATTGTGTCTGCCCCGTACGAAGCATATATCGGATCACTGGAAACTAGCCTCTATAATCGAATAATCATGACCTAGTAAAATATTATCCTGATGACTACAGTACTTAAGAGTACCAGTTCCGTATCCTACGTGATCATCATCTCCATTTGACTGAAGTGATACTTCCATCTTGACATCACACCTAATACACTACGATTCTCAGTATACCCAGAAGAGGCGTACACGGAGCCTGTTAAAGCCCTGGATGACCAAAACCAAAGCGTACTGATTATCGCAAGCATTAGCGATGCAAGTCTCAGGTTAAGAACAAATACACCTACCCTGATTCAGATTCCCATAGACACATAGTCATACTACCAATAGGATTCCGATGGGTCTATCCAGAGTGAAGCTATTCCCGTACCATCGGCAAACAGAACCTCATATCACACTTGCATAAGTATTCAATACTTAAATATATGAGAACTATGCCGTTAAGCTTCCATAACGCTCACAAGTGCAATACTAGCCTATTCCGCATTATCGATGTCCAGCCTTGATAATACTACGACTAGAGATATTTACTGATTAAACCTTTCGTGGATTAATACTGTCTCATATCTTATTAATCTGGTACTAATCATATGGACTTTTATCATTTATATATCCAGGTAATCCAATTACAAATGATAAAAGAGTAATTTCCTTTGTCACATAGTTAACTTTGTACAAGAACACCATGTTCTTTACAAAATAGTGATGCTACGGGTCATAATTGTCCAACACTGACAGCTTGTCATATGTCCGGCCAGATTTAGTTTTTCCAATATATGTCCGACCGAATATTATGGACTGAGAAAAGGACTGGCCATATATAGGTGATGTCCGGCCTGGACTTGGCTATTTTTCGGAATTCTGTGGAGTTCCCTTCCCTTCCAGCATTTATCCTTACAACTTTCCAAACTTTCATTTGGTGCCCATATAAGAGACTCATTATCGGACTATGCGTAAAAATGCAATATCTATAGCTGCGTAAATTAGGAAATCACTTGTGCAATTCGGAAAAGTCACCACGTAAATTAAGAAATCACTAGTGCAATTCGGAAAATTTGTGTCTGCTCTTTTTTTTTGTTCAATTCTCCATATTATGCACCATAAATTAGATAAGTAATATTAATGTATTTAACATATTCAAGAGTATAAAAGTGAGGGAAATCAATCATAAATATGCTTGAAGCCTATTTTATAGGCACTCATCACATTGCTAAAGGAATAATTTTATATGGGTAGAGTATAGTTATTGCCCTATTGGATTAAGAATAAAAGCTCAAGGTAAAACTCAATTCTCAAAATTAGGTTGATTTGTTAGGCGTGTGAGCTTCTATATAGTATTAGAATAAACTCATACATGTGTGTGCTCGTATAATATTTTTATATGACAATGATCAAGCAAAAAGATCGGCTTGGGCGATGTCAAGGAAATAATTGCATATACGCTGAAAGTGGTTCTTAGTTAAGAAAGGAAGTTTTAAACAACTATTGAACACTTGAGGACATGGCATTGGTAATTGCTGTGAAGGTTCCTCATACATGGCTTCTAATTAAGAAGCTATCAATGTTTCTACTAATAGACAGTTGTTTTGTGCAATAATAATTTCAGAAATACAAGTGGATTATTAAGTAGTGACAGCATAAAAATTTGTGTACAACCAAATGGGGTCACCATCAATCAGCTTTTGCTTTGCTTTACTCAGTCACTGCTAGACTTTGTCCTATGTATTTTTTTAGCAGAACAGTCTCCTCTTTCAACTTTACTTATTACCAACCTCCCAGAACAGCCGAGCTGATAACAGAGAGAGCCCCCTAACAGTCTGAAATTGAAATGAAATTAAAACTATGTTCACCCACTCATTCATTCACTCAATTAATTTTTTTTTAAGTCTCTTCTTTTGTGTATATATATTTATATATTATTTCATTACACTAAATCTATATATCACTTTTTTTAAAATTAGATATTACTTGACAAATCATTATTAATTAGGCATCGAATTAGGGGATGAGAACAAGACTTAAAGATGAATAGAATCAGACTCGAATACTGTGAGAACAAAATCTGTAAATTAATAATTACAAGAGTTAATATTCATTTATGTTACTGTGAGAAATCAAGCGGACCTACTTTATAGAGTAGGGTATATTGAGTAAATGAGCAAACACTTAATTAATATTCCTCTTTCTCTTTTCTTTAGTTTCTGTCCCCTAATGTTTAACTTCAGTTGGTTTCCAGTTTTGTTAAAAGAAAAGAAAGAAAAGAAAAATCTCTTAGATCTCTTTAATAAGCAGCATATATGACTGCAATTTCTCTTGTCTCTTCTTTGTCTAGAACCACTTTCTATTTCTTCAAATCTCACTTGATCTTCTTCTTCATGCATGAAAATCTAGCTTAGTTTATTTTTTTTCTTCAATAGTACATAAAGACATGTCTAATCTCATCATCGACATCTACGAACACCCTCAGTAAGCCCAAAATTTCCATCAAATAAGCTTCAAAATTTCTCCATATATATATATATATCTCAAGAAACTGACCCTCCTCTAGGGTTTCACACTTGAAAACACATACTAAAAAAAACCTATAAAAAAAAATATCAATCTTCATGGACTTAGTTTCTGCTAGTGTTGGCTACTCATTGAGCCCTAAACGCACAATCCCAATCAGCAACGCGGCATCATCATCATCAGCACATTCAACTCCAAGCCGGTATGAGAACCAGAAGAGGAGAGACTGGAATACGTTCTGCCAGTACCTTCGCAACCACAGGCCTCCGTTGAGTCTCCCCATGTGCAGTGGCGCTCATGTTCTTGAATTTCTCAGTTACTTGGACCAATTTGGGAAGACCAAAGTCCATAACCAAACTTGTCCCTTCTTTGGGTTGCCTAATCCACCGGCGCCCTGCCCCTGCCCGCTCAGGCAGGCCTGGGGCAGCCTTGATGCTCTCATTGGAAGGCTCCGGGCAGCCTACGACGAGCACGGGGGCAGGCCTGAAACTAATCCCTTTGGTGCAAGAGCTGTGAGGATTTACTTGAGGGAAGTTCGTGATTTTCAAACCAAAGCAAGAGGTGTTTGTTATGACAAGAAGAGGAAAAAAAGGCCTAAGCACCAGCACCAGCAGGTAACTAATAATAGTACTACAGTTACACCACCACCTGATCATCAATCTGTTGCAAATGAGTGAAAAAATAAAATAAAAAAATATGATAATTAATTGAAAATAACAATAGGTATTTGCTTATTATATAAGTTCAAATTTTGAGGTGCACTTATTGTTGTATTTTGATTTGCTATATGTACGTATGTATGTAGTGTGTTTTGATCATTTGGATACCTTAAAATGGCTCTTTTTTAAAGACGATCCTGAATATTTGGTGGTTGGTTATTGTAGTAGATTTGCAGCTTAAGCAAAATTAATAACATATCATTAATTAATATATGGATTATCTGTATTTTGTCATAAATGATTGTGTCTTGATCTACTTATATTTAATTTAAATAATTAAGCGTGATAGTTAAATGTTAACTTACTATTCGCTTGATCAACATCGTCCCTATAAAATAAAAAATAGGAATAAGATAGCGCATATCAAGACTTTCTCAAACTCTGCTTAACGTGGAAGTCTTGTACACATATAGTACATCTTGTGAATATTGGGAACAACATTTTTAATTAATCTTTATGTATACATACTAAGACTTGTAAATTAGTAAATTATCTCATGATTTGAGTTATTTTGTGTAATATATTTATCAGTGATAGTGTATAATCAAAATTTAGAGAAATTACTACTCGTCTTCCCTAAATATAGTAAAAAAAATAAAATTATTTCATTTTTTATTTTACTTTATCCACTGTCCACTCTAAACTTACAAAATCATATCGTTTTCTATCGAACGATTAACTCTATTATTTACATGTAAATGTAACAAGGGTAATTAAACTTTTAATGTGACATTACAACGGCATCGTTTCTATGCCAAGGAAACAAAACGACATCGTGGTCCAGGGAAAACATTTGCTCCATTGTTTTTTCCTTAAGAAATTACAAAATTAATCCCTAGCATTTTGTCCAAATTTCATCAAAAAAAGGTAAAAGAAAATTCAGACTAGTACTATTGGAATCATCATCACTGGCAATGAGGAGTTTCTTATTTTGTTAACTCTCTCCACTGGATTCAGTACTTGAATGGCTGTATAAATAGCACTTGGATGAAATTATATTTTGCTGGAATTTTACACACATGAATGGCTCTATGCATTTGGCCTCTGAATTGATATCAATTTGCTGTTTAAATAATGCATAATATAGCCGTTTGGATGGAGTACATTTCAATGGTCACCTGTTTCTTTTTCTTTTTTTCTTTTCTTATTTTTTTTTTTGTCTCTTTCTGAGGGCAATATTGACATTTCATGCGTCAGTAATTAGATAGGGATAAAAATATCTTTACAAACGGAATCTTCATATAGTTATTTATTTAAAGAGTAAAATGATATGATTTTTTAAATTTGGGTGAGTGGATGATAGAGTAAAAAGAGTTGTAATAATTTCGGATTTTCATTATCTTTAGAGTGAATTAGTAATAATTTACTAGAAAAAATCTCAGATAATTAGAGAATTCTAAAAAAAAAAATTTATATATATAATTTTAATTGTTTTTTGTTCAGGGAAAAAAAATTTATAATGATTAGAACTTTACAATAAAGATATGGATGTAGATATATGTCTTCCACTATCAAAACTATATATAACTATAGTTAGCTGGCATAGTGAAGGTCGATGAAGATGAAATCCACCACTCTCACCATAATTTCTCCTCCACCACTATCTCACTCTCTTTCCCTTGGAAAGAGCATTACCCTTTTGATTAAATATTAATTAGTCTAGAATTTGTCAAATAAAAAAATTCAATGAATAATAATCAAGGACAATGCATAGGAGGAGAGGTGGCCAATGAAAGAGAGAGTTTGTTTTGGTATCAAAAAAAGATAATCGTAATAGATCTATTATTAGGCAAACACACAACCTAGATTCATCTGTTTTCAATATTGATGCCAGCAATGTATAAATAACACACATGTTGTAAAGTAATTAAATAAATAAATTAAAAAATAATTAGTTATAATATTGAGAGTGATTTGATTGGTTGTTTCCTAATCTATTTGGGAATAATTTTTTGGTACAATGAAAGTATAAATGACGTGCTACTAACTAATGAATTTATGACATATATAATTATAATAAATATAATTAAATATCATTTTTTTGGTAGTTTTTTTTTTAATATTTTAATGTGTGACAAAATATTATTAGATTATTACATGGGTTATATGATATTACCGTTACATTGTAGAATTTATCCCACTTGAGGAGAAACGTTTTGACATGATTATCGATAATGGTTTTTTATTAATTTTTGTTAATTGTCCTTTTGGCGTTTCTGATAATGTAATGTCACTTTTGAAGGATTCATTATTGTAATATTCAAAAGATTTGAGAGGGAATTGAAGCTTTTCAACATATACAACACCAAAGTTTGTTTATATATTTGTGTGTTTGTGTAGAATCTGCTGATATTTGATCTAATGCATGCCCTGTATTGCTTGTTTTTCATTTCATGGGTGAATGTTTTTAATGTAATATTTGAGGTCAACTAGCTATTAAACTCATTTGCAACTAGGTTAACCTAAATAAGGTTGAGATGGTTTGTATTTCTTTCAAGTATTGTTGCTGAATTTGATAGGTAATGATCATTTCTTTTTTCTATTTCTCTTTCTTGAATAGGCAGTTGCTTAATCTCGAGTGATAACTGATTAAGTTAATTTACAGTAAAGCACTAGTATTTATGAACAATTTTTTCACTTTGGGATTTGATTAGTATGTGAGGTGTAACCTTAATTTTGTTGTTCAAGAAAAACATAGGACTAAGAGCATTCAACTTAGAAAGATTCATGTTAATTTTCGTCGAATCTCTGTATATTTTTCTTTCAGAAAAACTTGGAGTACTCACTTTCAAATCATTCGAGAAAAAGAACGAAACTCTCGTAATATTTGGTTAAAGTAAGTGAAATTCCCTCATATTTTAAACTAAGCGAAATCCCTCTCCTGTTTAAAAGATTCGAATTTTATCTTAAAAAATCCTAATTTTGATCTAGAATTAGGATAGATAACAATTTGGTTAGGGATTTAGGATAATATTTCCATCCCGAATCACAATCGGGACAGAACAGGACAAGATCAATTCAGGAAGAGATATCATGATTGTCATCCATACATTATGTTTTACAATAAAAACCAATATATTTGTAGCAAAACCCAATATAAGGAGGTTTCGCTTAGTTTTAAAACATGATGAAGATTTTATTTAATTTCAACAAACAACAAAAGATTTTTACTATTTTTCTCATTCATTCTTTGTTATATGCGGTTTTTAACCAACTGTGATAATGTTAGTACACATAACGGGGTAACCAAAAGTGAATGGATATGGAGCAACGCTTCAAGAGCACCAAAGATTTTCTTCATATCGTTACAAAGAAATGTATTGAAATGCAAATTTCTCATTTTCTATATATTATTCATCCGGGTCCGATCCCTTAGTTTGATTTTGAAGGTGAATTTAACATCTTGCTCTTTACACATAAACTTGCGAGTCTTGAACGTAAATTTAGCTGGGAGAATCAAATTTTTTGAGCGAGTAGAACCTCCCTAAGAGTAGCAGATAATTGGACCAAATATGTATAGTAGGTGGATGCATGGATTTGAATTTCAACCTCCAAAGCTATAATGGTAATTACTTCTATTGATTAATTGTTGTTGAGTAATGAATCTCAATGTGATATAAGAGTTAGAATCATGTACAAATGAATCCACACTATCTATTCACATTATATGAATTAAATAAAAGATCGGTTTGCACGTGAGGATGAGGAGAAATATTGAGGAAAAATATCTCACATCGACTGAGATGAATTAATAAACTTAAAACATAAACAATGAATAATCTTCTTACTAAAATTAATTTTGGAGTTTAGTTAAACTCATAAATTTCAATCATTTTGAACAATTAGAACACCTTTTCCTGAAAGATGCCATGGCCTGACGAAGCCTTTATATATTGTGAACTTGCAAGAGTGAGCATTGAATCACATTCTATATAAAAATAATGTTCACGACTGTTTTTTTGTTTTAGAGGTAATTCAGGAAACATTATTCCAGAAACAAACCTCCCTCAAGCAGTGAATTTGTTTGGTTATTTGGGAACCAAAGCAAACTTAGCAAGTGATAAAGAAAACATAGAGAAAACAAAGGATTTAACGTGGTTCGGTGGAATGGATTTAACATGGTTCGGTGGAATGGATCCAATTACGTCCAGCTCAGGTTAAACTGACCTGCCTTATCTCTCTCTAACACAAAGCTTTTTGCTCTTTTTTACAAGTTAAGAAAATGCTAAACATTGCTAGAAAATAATCAGCCAACTCTTAAAACTCAGTATTTATTCTCTTTATATAGTGCCTCTAAACCCACTATTACACAAACACGTGACGTCAGCCACATTTCCCTGCCATTATTTCCCACTATCGCACGTTATGCTCATTAATTCATGATGTCATCCATGTTTCCCTGCTATTATTAGTCACTGTCACACGTTCTGCCAGCTTGAAAATCTACCATTCTACTACTGTTATACGTTCTGCCCACGTGACAGCCTGTAATCCAACCACTCCCACGCCATTCCGTGTGTCATAAGCTTATCTTCTGACCTATTCCCATCGCATCAACCTTCATGTAGGGCTTACATCATTCGTACATAAGAACAAGATACGACATACCCAATGTGTTTCCTCCGGTCTGCATACCGAGGTGCTTGGTGTTAGATCTTCTTTCTTTTTTCTTTACAAGATTGGGTCGGTATTCCATCACTTCCTTGCTTTCTCTTTGCAACCCTTGATCGTTCTTGACAAGTGCTTGAAGGCTTGTGAGCCTCATTTGCTTCTTCGTTTCAAGTAAATTTTCTTCGGGTGTATGTGATCGTGCCTCCGTTGGCTCACTCAAAATCTCATTCCCTTAGTATGGAAACATATCTCATGATAGCCTCGGGTCGGTCTTCATCTACGCTGATATTACTGAATCTTAACGGGTCAATTATTCATCTCGCCTCGGTCCCTGATCCTTATGCCCAGCTTCGACCCTCAAAAGGACCTAGGGCCCCCAGCTTTGTAAGTGAAAACCCTTTTATACCCTTCTTCATATTTCAAAGTTTCTCGGGTCCAAAAATCACCATCAACATCTGTCCCATAGTTCTCGGTATCAATGAGGAGGTGAGCAGATTCTGGGAACTACAATAATTGTGCGGATCGCCCCTCCGTCTTCTGGTCTGAACTTCTTAGTGTCCATACTTTCACGTCCTCCGGTCATGAAAATACTAGAATTGCCAAAAGATTCTTTTTTGTGATGATTTCTATCTTTACCGTCGGTTGATAAAGTTTCTCTGCCGCCTCTTGGAAATTATGAAACCATTATGGCCTTCCTTAAATGCCCGTCACATCCTTTCAGGGCTCATTTTCGCTTTGTTTCCGCCAGATGCCACGCCTCTTGCTCTCATAGTTTGCGCGCCAAAATCAAACACAGTTGTATCTAACCCAAATGATAGCTCCAATGCCAACCTTTCATTTGAATTCGACCTCTCAATCAAATTGCCAAGATCAACCCGAGCAGCCTATTTAAAGAGTGCTACACTCCATACTCTTTTTTTTACTTCGACTTCTCAATAATGGTGGTAGTTTTCATGCGTTGGATGTTTGTACTTGTGTTGCTTTTTTTTTGCGATAATGGAAATACGAAGGATGGGTTTACTCATGTGGGTGTATTATGTTGTTTGTGTGTATATATGGGTGTGTTTTTCCTGGTTTTTTTTTTGTATGTTTGTTTTGGCTGTGCTTTGAAGACTTACTGTTCTGCCATTGTTATAGCGCTTCAGAGTTTTTTAGGGTTAGTCACATGGTAGGGATGATGATGGTAACCCTATTTTAGAATACTTATCTAACAGAGATTGTGAACTAACTTTCTTTCTCGGGTCATGCCTTGATAGGAATGTCAGACTCCGAGTATTCCTTCCTAATTCCCCTCGAACCCTACCTGCTGCTCCACCCACTCATACGACAGTACCCAACTTAGGATCTGAAAGTCCCACTGATTATGAAACAACATCTACCGCCTCCGAATATGGGATACAGTCCTTTTATAAAAGGGTGTCCCGACTCGAGACGAGCCACACTCAGTTAGACTTCCTAAATCATTATATGGACCGGGCTTCTACAATGACCATGGCCGAGCTTGAGCAATTAAGAGAAAGATTCAGCATTCCTGAGGACATCAGACTATTTTTCCTAAGGGAATGGAGCCAGGCGAGCCGCCCCGATAACGAAGCCATGACTTCGCCAAGATATTGTCCTCCATGCACATAGCTCCGTGCCAGTTGAACTTGAATAGCTGGAGGATATTGGCCGGCCTATACGTAATATGGAGTCGAGCTGGGTTGGGAGAGCCGACCTTCTCTAAGCTAAAAAGACTATACCAAATGAATGCCAACCCAAAAGAATATAAAGATTGGTATTATATTTCTGCTCACGTCGGGGTGCCCCATATTATCACCAACCTCCTAGCTATTAATAAAAATTTCAAGGGCAAGTGGTTTTTAGTTGTGGAACCCTGGGGAAGTCATCAATCAGTTGATGGTGAACATGTCACAGTGTTTGGGTTGGTGCTCAGAATGCCAATCCTGATCGTATTTATGTCCGATTAATAAATACGATCAATTTCTTTTCCATAATATTACTTATTTAATAGTAGCACCTCATGTCTTTTATATACATATTCGATCTAATTACGATTAGATATCTAATTATGATTAGATTGAAACTAAATATGATTTAGTGATACGTGTGTTAGAGATATGCCCTATACCCAACTTTTGGATGGGTTATATGTACATGTATTTGCAATATTTTCATTAATTAATAAAATGACAATCTTTATTATACGTGTCTTACATAAATTATATGAATCATCAAACACTGTAATAAAGCCCATGGAGTAATAAGATGATGGCTTCCACGCCTTATGAGAATCATTACTCTCAAACATTCCTAGTCATAGTTTTGTGAATAATCTAGGCGTTCACAAAGCGGAGAGACTAGCATGATGATATGATTCACCCTTAAGTGGGGTAGCCGATCTCATAGGCTACTAGCGGAGATCCGTCTGCTTGGTGTATCACATGGATGCATGAGTTGCTCGTGTCCATCGAACTGACTGCCGAAAGTTTTCACATGGAGTGTTTATCCTATGTGCCTGTGAGAACTTTCATGTATCGATTATATGACTAGTCCTTAGACTTGAGGGCTTTACAATCTTATGTGTGGATCAAATGACTTTGACATTCTCCTTCCCCGATTCAAAAGATCCGGTCATAAGGATATGATTGGGTCATTTGTTGAAACACATGAAGTTTGTAAAGATACAACAGAGGATCACCACTCTCTCAGATAATATTTTCTTTTAAGAGTAATATTCCAGTTCACGGGTTGATATGTGTGATCAGTGTTTGAGACTGTGGCCGCAGCAGAAGAATCATGTGAGATTCTTGGGTTAACAGGATTCATGACACTATCAACATCATACATTTGACTATATGGGTAGACACTTTCAATACCTTAGGTCAAACGGTGGGGATACCGTGAGGGGAGGGACCGTATCATATGTAAATCGCATACAGAATCTGTATATATCTTTCCTTCTCATTTTTGGGCCTTGGCATGTTGCTAGATGTCAACCTTGGTCATTGAAATCAAACGATCATCTGATCGGAGGATAATTTATGTTTGATTAAATTATCACGATTCATTTCATGTCCAACTTGAGGGGAACCCAAAAGGTCACACACAACAAAGTCGAAATCAATGGTTAACAGTGCACAATACAAATTTAACAACATATATGATTGCTGTAGGAATTGTTCATAAATGGTTCAATGTGTTTAATTATTGAACAGATTATTTATGAGGTTCCATAGTGGCTTATGGATTGGAGAATGACGATAGAGGCACTTTGGGAATTGGAATAAATAAAAAAAAAGGGCGCAGATGACGCTTCATTTTTATTTTATTTTATTTATTTGTTATTTGTTTTGAATTCCAATTCGGCCCAAACTCTTATTAGGGTTTTATAATCTCATTAAACCACTAAATTAAGATCCAATGGCTAAGATTAAATTAGCTTTTATCACACATCAGATTCTTAATTAATTTTGTTGTCTTTGGAGCACCTACATAAAACCAAAGAATTCTTTACAAATTTTTACACCAAAACCTTTCATATCTTGGGTTTATATAAATGAGCAACTCTAAAATTTAAGAGTAAGCCACTGATTTTGAGGATCCTTAAGTCTAATTAACTAGAGGAATCTCAAGTTAAAAATTTTGAGGTATTTGCCTAGGCTAGCACCAAGGGCAAAATACACGTGCACTCAAGGCGTAGTCTTGCCATTGAGTTTTGGCTTTGGTGTGTGCACCTTTGGAGGCCACACACTTGGGTGGCTCTTTGGAACGTGGAAGAGCTTGCTGAGTTTGAGAAAATCTTGTAGATTGAAGGGAGGACTGAAGGAGTCTTCGGTTCAAGTAAGTCTTTTTCTTTCTTTATTTTTAATTAGAGTTCTTATGATAGTTAGCATGTTTAAGTTTATGTTCTTTGCATGTTTTATGAGTTTTTATGCTTAGAAAATATAGTAACATGGCTAGGCTTGTAGAATATTCAAAATAAATGGGTCTTGGGCAAAGGGATAGCGGCATCATAATTTTTAATTTTCCTCTGCGCACTCGCGGCCACTTCCCAACAGTGGTATCAGCGCGCTGTTTTTGTTTTGATTAGTTCTCTCACATTTGAACACGAAATTGGGTGTGTAAAAGCTCGTTGGAAAGCTAACACCCTGAACGTACTTTTAGGCACAAGTTTTGCATGATTTGGTTAAGATTTGAATTGTGAAATTGCATTTCAAGTTCACGCATCTGTAAAAAACATGAATAGTAAATTTATTTGAATAAAATAAAATGTAATATCATAATTAAATATTAATCAAATTTATTTAATGCCCAAAATAATTCCAACATATTAAAACTCATATGCTTGATGATTCTATGTTTGATTAGAATTGGCATGATTATTTTAGGGTGCAAGCATCTAGAGACTTCCTAAGGAAATAGAGAGTTTATTGCTTATCCCATAGCTATGTAATTATTCCATGATGAACTTAGAGATTTATTACCTTTAAGGCTAATAAATATAAATCACTTGTTTATAATAAAAGACATTATAAAAGATACAAGTGGGGTGGGACCAAAGCATTAATAAAACTTTCCAAACTAAAGTTAATTTAACCAAAGGTATTACTAGAGTTAGATAAGCATTTGGTGTCTTCCCTCACTCACTACCTTTTTATTGCCAAAAGGAAAAGCTGTGAAGAAATCTAGATAATCATTTACTCAAGGCTTACCTTAAAGCATATTTAAAGTGTTGGACTAATTTGGAGGATCTATTGTTTATTCCTGTCACCAAGGCAATAAGAGCCTAAGAGTTAATGGTATTTAAGAGAGTTAGCTCCACCCTCTCTCTGGGGAATTTTCAATGGAGGAATCCATTTGAAAATTATTCACTTAAACTTGCTAAAATACTCAATAATAATTGAAGTCTAAAATTTGCCTCCCATTGTAAAGTATAGACTCAAAGGGCTTAAACTGTATTGGTAGGACTAGGCTTTACCAGACTGACCAATACCAATTTCTCCCTAAATCGTACTATTGATAATGGTTTGACTTTTCTGAGTCATAAGACGCAGTGACCCTTAGGCGTGGTCTTATAACTTAGTGGCAAAGATTGTGTGTCCACAAGGACTAGCATAAGTTATGGCATGTTTGATTGCCCAACTCAATGATCAAAGAATTGTGATTTATATCATAAATTGGTTGGGAACCTACCTAATTATCGTATTTTATAATGACCAGCCCTAGTCGGAGTTATGAAATGATGATAATGGGATCCTTACCCACAAGAAATCCATCATATTGGGGTTGATGCGATTTGCTTAAAATTTTAAAACAATTGAGTGTGAGCAACTTCATAATATTAAAAGCCCATGTTATTATGAAACATTAATGAAAACATATTCCTAATTTTAACATTCTCTCTTAACAGGTGGGTTTAAATATTTCACAGACATTCAAATGGCAAACAGAATATCACTGCGTTCCATCATTGATGAGCATAAGCTCAAAAGAGACAACTACAATGACTGGTTTAGAAACCTTAAAATTGTCTTACGACAAGAAAATATTTTCTATGTTCTTGAAAGACCATTTCCCTCTGAACCCGCAGAAGATACTAACCAAAATACATTTGATGCTTGGAAGAAACACGTCGATGATGATGTGCAAGCAGTTTGCATAATGCTTGGCTCTATGTCGGATGAACTTCAGAAAGCTCACGAAGATATGGATGCTCAAACCATCATCTTTCACTTGAAGGAGTTGTATGCAACTTCCGTTCATACCGTTAGATTTCAAGTGTCATGTGTCTTATTCCAAACAAGGTATAAGGAAGGATCTGTTAGTAGACATGTGCTTAAGATGATTGGCCATATTGAAAAATTGGCCAACCTCAGGTTCATTATGGATCGTGAGATAGGTCACGATCTAATTCTTCAGTCTTTACCAAAAAGACTTCTCTAACTTTATTATGCAGTTTCATTTGTCTAATAAAGAATCTACTTTAGCAGAATTGCATAATCTGATAAAGCAAGCAGAGAAAGACTTGAAACCGGAGCTTAAAACCTCCGTTATGCTTATGGGTACGGACCTGAAGCCACGAGGACCAAAGAAAAATAAAGGCAAGGCCAAGGCTCCAGATCACTTAAAGCTCAATGGTAAGGTGGAGAAGAAAAATGGAAAGAGGAAATGTTTCTTTTGTAGAAAGAAGGGTCATCGGAAGAAATAGTGCAGATCCTTGAAAGGTAAGGAAGCTATGGAAGCCCAAGAGGCTAAGAAGCCCAATTTTTCAGGTAAGTTGTATATGATTGAACTATATTCTCAAAAATCTGAACCTTCTACTTGGGTCTTGACACTGATTGTGGGACTGACTTGTGTAACAATGTGCAGGGCCTGAGAAACAGTAGGAGACTCCGTCATGGGGAGGTTGACTTATGCATGGGTAATGGAGCAAATCTGGTTGCATTGTGCATGGGGTCTTATTCATTAGTTTTTCCGAATGGTTTAGTTTTAGACTTAGAAGATTGTGTTTATGTACCTTCTCTAGTAAAGAACTGTTAGGGATATGCCCTATAACAAACTTATGGATGGGCTATATGTACATGTATTTGTAATATTTTCATTAATTAATAAAATGTCAATCTTTATTATACGTGTCTTACATAAATTATATGAATAATCAAACACTGTAATAAAGCCCCTGGAGCAATAAGATGATGTCTTCCACGCCTTATGAGAATCATTACTCTTAATCGTTCATAGTCATAGTTTTGTGAATAATCTGGGCATTCACAAAGCGGAGAGACTAGCATGATGATATGATCCGCCCTTAAGTTGGGTAACCGATCTCATAGGCTACTAGTGAGATCCATCCGCTTGGTGTATCACATGGATGCATGAGTTGCTCGTGTCCATCGAAGTGACTGCCGAAAGTTTTCACATGGAGTGTTTATCCCATGTGTCTGTGAGAACTTTCATGTATCGATTGTATGACTAGTCCTTAGACTTGAGGTCTTTACAATTTTATGTGTGGATCAAATAACTTTGATATTCTCCTTCCCTGGTTCAAAAGATCCGGTTATATGGGTATGATTGGGTCATTTGTTGAAACACATGAAGTTTGTAAAGATACAACAGAGAATCGCCACTCTCTCAGATAATATTTTCTTATAAGAGTAGTATTCCAGTTCACGGGTTGATATGTGTGATCAGTGCTTGAGATTGTGGCCGCAGCGGAAGAATCATGTGAGATTCTTGGGTTAGCACGATTCATGACACTATCAACATCATACCTTTGACTATATGGGTAGACACTTTCCATACCCTAGGTCAAACGGTGGGGATACAGTGAGGTGAGGGACCGTATCATGTGTAAATCGCATACAGAATGGGTATATGTATAATCTCAATTCCAATTCAGTCCAAACTCTTATTAGGGTTTTATAATCTCATTAAACCACTAAATTAGGATCCAATGGGTAAGAATAAATTAGCTTTTATCCCACATCGAATTCTTAATTAATTTTGTTGTCTTTGGAGCACCTATATAAACCCAGTGAATTCTTGACCGGCGTAAACACACACGTATAACGCAAGCGTACGTATCGTTCAAGTAGTATAAAAAGTATCGATCCCACGAGGACTTAATACCTAAGTTATTAATTTTATGAGGTTAAATGATTACTAGTATCTAACAGGTTGTTTAACTAATTTGAAATAGCGACGATTCTAAATTTAAAGACAATAAAATAAAATTTATTGAAAAGATATTTTGAGAAAATTCAATATTAAAACTATCTAGGGTTGTGATTTATTCCAATATTATATAAAGATAAAGTGGTTATTTTATAATTGGGTAATATATTGATTTATTAACCTGAAACACTAATTTATGTAAAAGCCTCTTCCGATGGTCAATTACAAATACCTAGTATAATCCAATTGAACCATATGTCTATGTCAACCAATTACCTAGATTCATTACGATTAAGTTCCAATTAAGACTACCCCCGCCCGACAGGTATATTCCTATCCTGTAAGGAAATCTATTGAAAGGGTTATCTATCCTTAAGGAAGATCGTGGGCTATTGAATCTAAGGTCTTTAAACTTAAAATCCCTATGTCTAGTTCATTTTAAGTTTACCTAGTCAATTTAATTAATGGCCAGTTAATTAAAGAGCATTAAGATTAAGACTCAATAAATAAATCTTTATATTACCCCAAATATAATCTAACCCTTATAAACCCGTGACATTGAATTTCATCACAACCCTAGATATTAACTTAGTTATGACACATAGCTAGGGCTGATAAAAACTTGAAAATAAAGTCATAAACTGCTGAAAAGTAATTGCGATAATGAAAATGCTGAAGAGAAAATTACAAATGAAATAAAATGCTAAGGCAAAAAGGAATTACTTTTAATATTACTAATTTAGATATCTCCAAATAAAATAATATATAAACTTATGAAATTATTTAATCAACCGACCAATCTGGCGGTATCCTGATTAAGTCCAATTAAGTCCAACCAGCCATATAGGCGGTAATATTTGTCCATAATCCAGCCATAAAGGCGGTACCAAAATAAATTTACAACCGACCAGTCTGGCGGTATCCTTGATTAATCAGTTTCAAACCAACAGAAAATAAATTTACCAACCGACCAATATAGCGGTATTCCTTTATTAATCAGAATTTTAATAGTAAATATATATTTTTAAGGGAGATTAATCTAAATAGCAATAGTAAAATAATTACCTTTCACCTTAGCATAGGGAAGTTACCTCCGCATAGTGAATAGTAAAAACTGTAAAATAAGAAAGTAAATTATTATTACTACAAACAGTAATTAAAATTATTACAAAAGTAAAAAGTAAAAAATAAAATGAAAATTCTAGAGAGAGAAACTCCCTAATTACATAGAAGGAGTGAGAAAAGGTGTGTTTGAAAATTGAAAATTCGCGGCCTATTTATAGCAAAAAAAAATTCACTTTTGGTCACTGTTTCTCGCGTCACGTTCACGCGTCGCGACGCCAAAGCCTCAGCGTCGCGACGCGGATTTTTCACTATTTGGTTGACGTGGCGCGATG
>SKCR01010551.1:0-22369 GCA_019454045.1 Zanthoxylum bungeanum | reverse complement strand
TCTCGGGTAGTAATAAAATACACCAATTTTCTCCCGTGGATGCAGGTAGGAGACACTCCACGCCGAACCACATAAACTCTATGGTTTATTTGTCATCTTGCTAAGTTTATTTTGGTTCCCAACTAACCAAACAAATTCACAACCGAGGAAGATCTATTTGAGGGGTTGATTTCGTATATTGCTCTTGGAATGAAAATCAGCCGTCAACAGAGCTTTTATAAATGGGAAAATTATACAATACATCAATGGTACCACATTTTTATATAACAATCTAACAATATATTGTTAATTATGTAAGTTAACTACATTAAAAACATAAATATTAACAGGTTCGACGAATTTCATCTCATCACAAAAATAAAACATATCGTGAGCCATGATGATTTGTAGTAGAAAAATAAACTCTAATTTCTCTGACTTTTCCTCTTAATTTTCTTACTATAAGTAATAGATGGAATAATACACATTTGTTATGGGAAGAGATAAGAACAGTGTTTTAACATAAAATTCTTTAATAAATGCACTTCCATCAAGTGCAGTTGAAGGCGGTTAAAACTGCTCTTATAAGTTATCCAATTTAAAAATTTAGATATTGGGTGAGGAAGTGCAACTACCCACTTCTTATTATTTTACCCACTTCCTATTATTTTGCCAACTTACAGATAATGTAAAACGTGAGCCATATGCCACATCTTACATAGGGGTTCACGGGTCAGGTCGGGTCGAGTTTTTTGATTTCTTTATGACCCGATAGGGTCGGGTCATTCGACCCTAAATTTGAGAAGGTGAAAAAACTGCGGCTCGGGTCGCAACGGGTCGGGTCAAAAAACTTCGGGTCGGGTCAGGTCAACATAATATGCAGTAAATATAATATATAATTTGTTGATACAAGTTTTACAAGATTGTGTGTAGCTAAAATAACAAAGGCTTTGATTAATATGCACTTGATCTCAGGTTCGATGCCCAGCAACAACATTTTATTTTTAAAGAAAGAAAAAACATAATTTTCGGAATTGTTGAAGATGAGATTCGAACTTGGGACCACTTAAACACCAAGTACACACTTTGCCATTCCAGCTACAATTGTTTCTTATTAAAATCGTATCATTAAAAATTTATATTATAATTATAATATCATTTACATCGGGTCGGGTTAGACTCGAGTTTTCTGAGCTTAACCCGTGATCCGACTCGAAATTTCGGGTCGGGTCCAAATTGACCCAAAATTAAATTTTAAAATTCATAACCAGACCGGGTCGGGTCGGGTATGAGCAGGTCGGGTCAGGTTGCAGATCGACCCGACCCTATGAACACCTCTAGTCTTACATATATTGCCACATGTATTAAAATACTAAAAAAAAAAACTAAAGAAATGAATATTACATTTAACACAACTCCACATGATTAACCCGAAAGTTTGTTTGAGTGATAAATGTCTTAAGCTTGAGTGATTTTCTCCCTCTCAAGTTCAAGGTTCGAATCCTATTAGATGCATTTCCTTGGGGGTCATACCCCCTAGTGTACAAAACCAACGACTTACCTTGATATGTGCTGAGAAACTTCTAAGGGCACGGGGAACAAGTCTCGAGGATTAGTCGAGGTGCGTAAGCTGGCCCAGACACCCTAATTATAAAAAATAAATAAACAAATAACTCCACATGATTAGCTAGTAGTACCAGGTCACTCATATAATAATGACAATAAAAAATTATTTTACAGCACGAGTGATGTTGCACAACCGATGCATCGCTGATTTTTTCGTAATTGAGAGTTCTATTTTGTTGGCAACATCCGTAACAAAATAGATTCAATTGAGTTGTAATGATTCTTGAATATCTCGGAGTAATTGAACTATTATTTGGCTGACTGTGCATAAAAATAACATATATTTGTTAGTGCTACATTCGTTTTTGCGTTCGAACATATGACGTTCATGTCACGTTCATATTTGGGTTTGAATAAAACTTGGCAGTAGCTTCCCGTATGAATTGCGTTCATTTTCCAGTGTGAACGAAACCTTCCAAAGTGTTTACATTCGAGGTGCGTTAGAGACTACTTTTGAACGATTTTATGGAACAATTTGTGTTCGACTTATGTTCGATGGGGGTTTGAATAAAATTATAGGACTAGGTTATTTTGGGTGCATTTTTTAGCCAATTTTGCACAAGGAAAAAACTATTTTTTCCCTAGCTATTTAAGCAAATAGTTAGCCATTTCAACCACTTGAAAAATATAATTTAAAGAGCCTCCATACACATAGTTTCTTTATTCTTGATTTTTAGATTGAAGACTTTCTTGATTACCTTGTCTTATTTGTCTTGATGATATTGGTCATTGATTGATCATCAACATAGAAACACAACCCTAACTAAATTTCCTAATCCTTTAGAGTTCTCAAAGAGGAAGATTGGTAGTTAGAGTTCCGGCGTTGCGAGTTCTCAAGGTTAATCAGCTTAGAGACTTCAGATGTTCTTAAGAAGACCGCTTTGTATGGGCTCGAGGATTTCTTTGAGTTATTACAGTCTAAAGGTATTCGAGTCAGTGAATTTTTCACCATAGGTCCTATAATATTGCTATAAAGTTTCTCTATTATAGTGGAATGGGGGTGGTATTTTATACTCGAAGTGGTTTTCTACTCATACGAGTTTTCCACTCTGTTAATAAAATTCTTGTGTTAATTTTGTTTACTACTTTGATTATTTATTACTTTAATATCTTGAAATATTTTATAACAATTTAGATTAAAGGTGGTTGATTGAATCGTACCATAGTCGCTCGAACTTTAACCTGTCTTAGATTAGAGTAGTTGAACAATTCTGCATAGGGTCAGAACCTTAGAAAAATTTCAAAATTTTCAATTGGTTTCAGAGCCTGACCTCGATCCTTGATATGTTTAACTATGGATAAGAGTTTATCCTTAAATTGTCCCATATTCTTTAATGGGACTAATTACCTGCGTTGGAAGGTTCGCATGAGAGCGTTCCTTAAATCCATAGATGATGGGGTTTTGATGTTGGGAAAATCTAAGGTCCCGAGGATCGAATAAAGCTATGAAACATACATGTGAATACACGAAGAAGTTGCGGAATACTTACATCGATCGGTTGAGGCGATGCGACGAACACAAAAACTTCAAGTCCTCCTCCAAGGTGCATTCGGCAGTGAGCTGAATTTGGTCTCCAAAATTCTGCCATGGATCATATTCCAAGCTCCAAGCTTTCGTGATGTGATTCCAAGCTTACAGGTGGGTTTCCCTATCACCTTCGCAAGACTCCGATGTGTGCTAGCACTTGGTGATTTTTGCCACAAAAATCACTTAGCTTTTTCTCCTTCCATTCACGGCAGAAACCAGAAAAAATAGAAGAGAAAAAACTGGTCCTAGACCGTGTGAGAGAGGAGAGGTTTTTGGCTCCAAAAACGTGAGCCATTAGAAAGAGAGAGAAGAAATTGCTTTATGTATTTGTTAATTGATTTTCCAAAAAACAATTAAACATTTACCATTTTTCAATTCAAAAAAGTCAAAGGCAATAAAGCCTCAACCACTCACATCACTATTTACATCAATCAATCAATCAAGTGACAAGTTGTCACATCACTCAAATTGACTAATGATTTGACGTTTGATGCGACTAGTGATTTGACGCTTGATGTGACTTGCGAGCCGCACTTAAGTGCGCAATGCGAGTGCGCTCGCAAACACTCCCGGGCTCGGGTTCGCTAATACCAAATTAACGAATTTTCCGTTGCGACGTAATTAGTTAATTATGCCTAGCAAAATCATTATTCACGTCGCTAACGAATTAATTCTAAATCAATTCGTTTGCCCGAATTAAAATCTAATTTCAATTCTGCGTCGAAATCCAATTTCGTATAATATATCGAATATATTATTTTATCGATTAATTCCAAATTAATCGTAATCTCTTTAATTAATATTTTATCCCAGATAAAATATCTCCGTAATTAATCCCAGATTAATTTTCTCTCTCAACTAATTAATCCCAGATTAATAAAAGTATGAGTCATACGTCATCGGTGAATCTTCGGGAAGCGACCCATGAGATCCCCGGATATGTTGGCAGTAAATCCGGTCGTCGGACTATCCGAACACGTAAGTACCTAGTACTATGTTTGTACCGATTTACAAGACAAGGTTGGCTTCTAGCAAAGCGCCATGCCTACCCAATTCTCCAGAAATATCCTTACATGAATATGTGATCTATATCAGACGAAGTATACGTAGTATTGCGTATTTCGATCCAGTATCGGATGTCACGTGCAAGGCCTGGGGCTGGAATTGTGTCTGCCCCATACGAAGCACATATCGGATCTCTGGTAACTAGTCTCTATATCGGATAATCATGACCTAGTCATATTATCCCGATGACTGCAGTACATAAGAGAACTAGTACCGTATCCTGCGTGATCATCATCTCCACTATAACTGGAGTGATACTTCCGTCTTGACATCACACCCAATACACTACGATTCTCAATATACCTAGAAGAGGCGTACACAGAACCCTGTTAAAGCCCTGGATGACCACAACCAAAGTATATTGATTGTCGCAAGTACTAGCGGTGCAAGTCTCAGGTTAAGACCAAATACACCTACCCTGATTCAGACTTCCATAGACACATAGTCATACTACCAATGGAATTCCGAGGGGTTTATCCAGAGCGAGTTGTTTTCCGTACCATCGGTAAAACACAACCTCCTACTACACTTGCATGAGTATCCTATACCCAAATATATGAGAACTATGTCGTTATGCCCTCACAACGCGCACAAGCGTAATACTAGTCTTTTACGCATTATCGATGTCCATTCTCGATAATACTCTGACTAGGGATTTTCAATGATTAAACCTTCGTGGATTGATACTGTCTCATATCATCTCAATCCAGGAACTAATCATATAGACATTCTATCATTTATACATCTTTGGTAATCTAATTACAAATGACAGAAAAGCAATTTCCTTTGTCACATAGTTAATTTGTACAACAACACCATGATCTGTATAAATAGTGACGCTATGGGTCATAATTGTCCAACATTTGATGCCATTATAGTATGAGTGGAAACCTCTCATGGTTATGGTTGATGAGGTATCTTCCCTTAAAGCTAAACTGACTTGGACTAAAAAGGAGTTTGATGCGAGCAATAGGAATAACAAAGCCATTCATGCCATTCATGCTGATGTTTTCTTCACAGAATTTAGGAGAATATCTATGTGAAAGATAGCCAAGGATGGTGAGATATCCAAGGATGCATGGGACATCCTTCAGACTATTTATGAAGGCACATTATTCATTAAAAATAATAGACTCCAAGAGCTTGCTACTAGGTTTGAAGTCGCTGGGATGAATGATGATAAAACATTTGACTAATTTTATGATGAGATTAATGATATTGTGAATTCCAGCTTTAAGCTAGGCGAGACTATTTCTATGAATAAGATAGTTAGGAAAATTTTACGATCACTATATGAAAAGTTCTTATCTATAATTACAGCCATTGAAGAGAGTAATGATTTATTTCACTTAAAATTAGTGACCTCGTAGGAAAACTTCAGGTGTTTGAGAGTAAATTTCATGGTCATAGAAAGCCTAAGAACATAGTGATGAAGATCACAAAAGAAGTTGGACATTTTTCGTCAAGTGATGATAATGATAATACTCTCACGGATGATGATTTTGCCATGTTTTCTAAAAATTTTAAGAAATTTTTTAAGATGAAAACGAGTGGTCGTAGCACTGATAGGGATAAGGAGGACAAACTTAGAGAGAATAATCATAGTAGGAGGGAGTATAGAGAGTACACAGATAACAAACATCGAGCTATCTAATGCCATGAATGTGAAGGGTTTGGGCATATAAGATCTGAATGCCCCACATACCTAAAGTCTATGGGAAAGAAAGTTATGGCAGCCTCACTTAGTGATTTAGAAGATGGTTATACTTCTGATGAGTCTTGTAACTATAAGAGCAATTTTATTACATTTACTACTAGTATGACAGGTGAGAGACACGATAATGTTAGTGATGTAGATGTTGTTTCAGAATTCTCTCATGATGACTCTATAGATGAGGATGTACTTTAAGTAGCTTACAAATAATTGTTCACTAAGAGCATAACTATCAAGAAGACAAATACTGAGGTCAATAAGAGACTGGAAGAAGTGGAATTAGAAAAAATAAAGTTTCATCCAAGCTTGACAAGAGCCTTCGTGTTATTGATGACCTAGAGGAGCGAAATAAATGTCTAGCTGATAAAGTTCAATTTTTAGAAGTAGAAATTGAAAATGCTAGAACATCGATGTTTGTTTTTTCCGATGAGATTGGGAAACTAGACTACAAGTTAGGGACTAGTGTGTCTCTATGTTTGAATAAATGAGTAAATTTTGCTGAGATAAGCTATGACAAGGGTAAATCTGTGTCTGTCACTCCTCCATGTAAGAAACCTGTCGTTGAATGTCATAAAAATACTCATGTTATTTCTTATCTTATGACCCAACCTCAATCTAGAGGTGTGGTGGGTAAACCTTGCTCTCGTCTGAGGGATTTTCTTATTTGTCATCATTATGCAAGGCATGACATATTAGGCCTAAGTACTTCATGTCGCACAAACAAAAGAAAATACCTAAGAGTGTTTCGACTACATTTGATTCTTCAAATCTAGCTTTTCAAGTTTCTACATTAGCTAAACAGACTCAACTCATTAGTGAGAGACTTGCATTGCCAACTATGAATATTTAGGTGAAATAGATTCCTAAGAATGTTTGGGTAAGAAAGGAAAATTCTTTCCTAAAAGCTTCTAAATGTCTTGATCCTAACAATCATAATGAGACTACACTTCAGTGTACCTCTTCTTAGATGTTGCATTCATATTTTCTCATTGCTAGTGTGTGCATGAATGTATGAATGTATGTATGTTTGTTTGTTTGTTGCATGAATGTATGTTTTTTGTTTTCATTATGTATGGGTGTGTGTGTTTTCTTTATTTGTTATATATCCCTTGGTATATAAGATGGAAACCCAGACAAATTTAATAGTTGATTCTGAATGGACGATAGTATGATCTTTACTCGGGATATAACTCCACGTACTATTGGATAAACAAGTTTTTATGTATCTTTTATTATTTTGGGTCAAAAAGAAAAAATGAATTAAAAAAATGAAAATGACCAAAAAGATTTTTGACTTGAAAGAGCATGTAAAAGCATATGCATGTGGTCATGATATGTAGGATATATGGTTATACAAGTGTAATATGCTTTTATTTTTCTTGATGCTCTTTGTGCATGAGCTTGTGTGGTGGAAACTCTTAGTATATATATTGTGTTTGCATCTCACATACACGTTTTTATGTCTTGAGCTTGGTCGTATATATGTATTTTTAGACTAGCAGTATAATCTCTATCATACTCAGCACACTAAATTGTGTGACCTTTGACTAGATGATCTTATACTATCCTCTTTTTTTTTAAAAATGAAAAGAAAAAAACACAGTTTATATGACTCTCAAGTGCAAAAGAGTCCATGTGCCAATATGAAAAGATAAGGGTAAAAACTCTTCACTCGAAAGAGTTTATTTATGAGCTCATATTTAAGGGGAGAATATTATAATATGCAATCAATGTTGCTTATTTTCAGGTCCTTATGGTGTTGGGTTTGAACACTTATTTTGTGGACTTGTTTGGTTGTTTTCCGCTCATAAAATAAGGTCTTAAGTCTTGACTCGTTTGCACACTTATTTTTCACGCAAGTGTTTGCTATGCTTCGGTGTTTATGTCATATGCATGTGTGTAATCTTGAGCATGAACAAAAATATTTCATATTATCTGATGTGATAAACAGTTGAGTACTGATTGAGTATCACTGTACTTGCATGAAGTGCTATTTTGAGTCATTTTGACTTATTTTTTTATTTTTTAACTCATTGTGTATGCTTATGTGCGTTTCATGCAATTGTATATTTTATTTCATTTAGCATTGTATAATTGTGAGTTTTTTCATACTTCCCATGTGTTCATTTCACTAACTAAGTTGTGCCGTTAGTGAGAGGGTAAGTTAGGATTATAAGTAGCGTGTGTGTCTACTTTAATTCTCTTGCATAATATTTGATTACCTGTTTTCATTTCCTGACAAAAAGAGGAGTAGAATATCCATTTTTGATATCTCTTTTTAAGGGGAAATAGGATATCTATTTTTAAATACATGAGACTATTATTTTATTTTAATTACTCTTTATATTCACTATGTTTTTTACGGTATGTTGTTGTTTGTGGATGTTTCAGGTGAGCAGATTAGTGGCTCTGGTTGCATTGACTTCAAGACTACTTGGTTGGGTATTAGATCGAGTCATATTGTACTAAGTCGCTGTCTTGATAATTGGCAGTTGGCTATATTATTTTAGCATCTATTACCGTAGTCTTTGTATTAGGTAGTTTTGTCAGATAATGCTAAATATGGAGATTGTTAGTTCCATTTTTGTTGGTAACATCCGTAACAAAATAAGTTCAACTGAGTTCTAATTTCTTGAAGATCTCGGAGTAGTTGGACTAGTATTTGGCATATTGTGCATAGAAGATATTCCTTAGTGCTGCGTTCATGTTGCGTTTGAACATATGTCGTTCATGTCACGTTCATGTTTGGGTTCGAACAAAACTTAACAGTAGCTTCTTGTATGATTTGGGTTCATTTTCCTGTGCGAACAAAACCTTCTAGAGTGTTTGCATTCAAGGTGTGTTCGAGACTGCGTTCGAACGATTTTATGGAACAGTGCGTGTTTGACTTGCATTTGATAGGCGTTCGAATAAAATTACGAGACTGGGTTATTTTGGAGCATTTTTTTAGCCAATTTTACACAATGAAAAGCCTATCTTTGCCCTACCTATTTAAACAAATACTTAGCCACTTTAACTTGTTGAAGAAACACAATTTAGAAAGCCTTCATACACTTAGTTTCTTCTTTCTTGATTTTCACATTGAAGACTTTCTTGATTACCTTGTCTTCGTCGTCTTGATGATATTGATCCTTGATTGACCATCAACATAGAAACACAACCCTAACTTAATTTCATAAGCCTTTAGAATTCTCAATGAGAAAGATTGGTAGTCGGAGTTCCGAAGTTGTGAGTTCGCAGGGTTGATCATCTCAGAGACTTCAGAGGTTATGAAGAAAGCCGCTTGGTGCGGGCTCGAGGAGTTCTTCGAGTTATTACAGTCTATAGGTATTCGAGTCAGTGAAGTTGTAACTATAGATCCTATACTATCATTGTAAGTTTTCTCTATTATAGTGTATTGAGGTGTAGCCTATACCCTGAGTGGTTTTTTTCTTACATGAGTTTTTCACTCCGTCAATAAAATTCTTGAGTTGATTTTATTTACTGTTTTGATTATTTATTACTTTAATATCTTGCAATATTTTATAACTCCTTAGATTAAGGGCGGTTGATTGAATCGTATTATAATCACTCTAACTTTGACTTGTCTTATATTAGAGTAGTTAAATTATTCCGTATTGGGTCAGAACCTTAAACAAACTTTGAATTTTTCAATGATGAATATTTAAAAAAAAAAAAAAAAAAAGATATGCATTAAAGGACCAAATGATAATGTTCAATCTAGTAGCATCACCACTGTTTCAATTTGCGGCTTATGTGACTTCTATTGTTGCTATGGGACTGCAGATCACTTATTTACCCATTACTCTTTTTCTATTTGACTTTGGGGTTGGCTTGTAAAGAAGTTTCACACCTTTGTGATTTTTTCTATTTCCCATACCTTTGGGAAGACATAAACTCTAAGCCGTTTAGCCCTTAGTTGAACAATATTTGCCTGAAAACTTATTTCTATTTACTGTACCATCTTTGGTAAGTTCGAAATCATGTCTGTTTTCAAGAGACAATGCATACTTCTCAAGAGGCATTCCTCCTAATTTATTTAGCGCTCATCGCAATTTAACTATTTACTGACGCTATCCTCCTATGTGGTCGACTAAAGCTAATTCTCATGGTCTCTCAAAAGGCAATCTCGTTGCTGCTGCTTGTGGTGCTATTTTTCTTGATAAACTCAGAGAGCATTTATGTAGTTTTGGAGTTTCTCTTGGGGTCTGGATATTGGGATTTATGCCCTAAAGCTTCATGAGTTGTAAACGAAATTGTTTATTGAAATAAAAGATGTTTTATTCATTTATCAAATTTGTTTGATTTAGATCACATATTGTAAATTGTCTTGATTATCCTTGATTACTCCAGTACCTTCAGACTTAGTGTATAAGTAGTATACACAAAAGATTGGAGTCTGAAGTTAGTAATCTAAAATAATCCATAAATAGAAAACGAAGTGGGAACTTTGTTGTGGTTTATCTATAGCTGCGCGGTTCATTCTATATATTGATATAACGACCTTGATCCGAGATCGTTCATGTAGTGGCATGGGAATGGAAGCACCTTGTATGATGTGATCATATAGGACTGGATCCAGATAAATATGAATATCTTTTTAAATATTTATTAATCGTAGAAATTCATTTTCTATATTAGATGGTCATATATGGATTGATCTTAATTCTGAGTGTACTACGAACTCCTGCATGTCGGGCTATGTCATTTGATTTACTATGGTGAAGTTGGAAGAAGCATTTCTGGTCAATAACTACGTATTTTAGGGATATGGTTTGGTGTGTAGCTGGAAACGTTTTTCATAGGCATGAAATTCACTCCTTCTTACGAGAAGCAGCAGAGTATCTTGCTTAAGAGCTGATTCGGTACTTGAACAAAGAGCGCTTATCTTTCTATTGATAATAGAAAGAATTATATTCATAATCGTTATGAATAAATGTTCATTAGAGAATCATTGGTACTTAAGGTTAAATAATTAGAGGGGTTAACGGACTTTTGACCCAGCTCTAATTATGAGATATTCGTGAAAGGACAATCCGTATGTAATGACTATATCGATGGATGACCGAATATGTTTAGGATTATTATTATTATTTCCATCTACGGCAACGAGTGAACAACTTCGAGTTTTTAGTGGAATAACGCGAAGTTAATAATTCAGAATATTTAGTTAATAAGATTAATTAATATTTTGAGATTATTGGAGCTCGAAACCGTAAGTCCATTTGGTCTCCGTACTAGCTCGATTAACTGTAGCAAACCTAATATAATTAGACTATCTAATTATATACTCACATATTATTTATATATTATTAATGAGATTAATAATATATTTGTCATAAATGAAAACTATGTAAATTAGTTTAACTTTATATTTTTCTAGAATTCTTTGATTATGAGATAATCAAATCATGATTAAAGATAATCAAGTTACTAATAATTATTAGATAATTATTACATCATAAATGAAATCATTACATCATTATTATGATAATGATAAATGAGTCTCATGGAGACAAGAACACATGGCCTCATATGCTCTCCAAATGTTTAAGTCCAAGGTTAGGTATGACCTATTGCCTTTGCTTTGTCATTTGCTATTGCTTCTTATGATTTTGTAAGGCATCAACTTAAGTGTGTTTGCCATTATTAGAAAAACACATGAAGATCAATGACAATAGTAGTTGGCTTTGGTGGAATCTTTTCTCTACCATTTCCACTCAATTGTTGAGTATGTTTGCCATTACTAAGAAAACATTGGTAGCTTGGAGACAAGAGTTGTTGGCTTTGATAGAATATAATCCCTACACTTTAGAAGAGAGAAAAAGATTGCATCATACACACAAGTGCATGTAAGAGAGAGCTCTAGCAAAAACACAAGTGTTGTGAGAGAATTTGGGAGAGTTCAACAATCCAGAATTTTTGTTTGATCAATAGTTGAGTGAAAACAAAAATTTTCTCAATTGTTGAGAGAAAAGAAACCTTACTCAATTGTTGAGAGAAAATTTTCTTAAGCCAATACAAGTTGTGACATCCTTAATCTCTAAATAGTTTAGAGCTTAATCCTTGTGAGTAAAGCCCACACTTCGACTTGTTGGTTTTGAGATATAGTTCGGAAGATCGGGTGGTTAATCCTAGCGTCGGATTGTAAAGGAAACATATCAACAATACCGAAGTTTATTCACTGCAAGGAGTTCAATTCAGTAGCTGTTCAGTTTCAACAAAAGAGTAGGTGGAAAAGTTTTCAAGGTCGGTTCCGGTGCCTATTACCGCTTCCGCTGCATTTTCGAGAAGGTCATTCTCTTCAATTGGCATCGAGAGCAAAGGTTGAAAATTCTTAACCCTTCTCTTTTAATATTTCAGTTTTAATGGTTTGTATGAGATATAAATCATTAGTATGCATTTGTCATGAGTAAGCACAATTTAGATTGATGAGATGAATGTTTTTAATGTTTATGAGATGAAATTTTTGATTCATGTGATGAATGCGTTGCGTTGGTCGTTATTCTTTTACGACTCTTATTTTTAGTATTGGGAATGTAAGGCCATAAGGCCATATTATTTCAAAGTGTTGTAAAGTAATTTCCTTATAATAAGTTCATTTGTATCCCTATTGTAACTTGGAGGAGTCGATGTCACGGAAGACTTATCATTAGCCGATTCCGAGAAGAACTCAACAACAACCATGAAGCAAGATTTGAAGAACAATGGATGCCTTGGAATATTACATGTACTGATTAGATTATTATAGAAAAATAAGAGCTCGGTCAACGCAACTAATATATATGTATATTTTCGGCCGTTCCAGTCCCTGGAAAGCAGGCTGCGTCGCGACGCAACCCTTCCCGCATCGCGACGCGCAAATTATAGTAAGCTAGTGTCTGGGCCTGATCATCTTCGCATCGTGATGCGCTTGCGCGTCGCGACACTAATGTGTCTGAGTCTCGACCCGTTTCCAGACCTGATACTTTCGAAGTTTCTAGTTTGCTGAGCGCGACGCCCATTCAGGGTGTATGAATGTGCTTAAATGCTTGAATAACATGTCATATAGCCTAGGGTGCATACTCTTGCATCTTCATATGCCATAACATGTACATATGCATGATATTCAAGGTCATCAAATATGATTTTATGTAAGTTAAAAAGTTAAAATAGAAATGCATGCATGAAAAACTAGTTAATAAGATTAATTGATTTTGTGGTTAAAAAAATTGAGAACATATGTCTTAGACTTTGAATTCTAAAATTTTGAAACCACTTTGTGAACTAATTATTAAAAGTTAAAAGAAATTGGGTCACTGTAGCAACTTGATTAAATAGTTTAATTAAGTTAAATTGATTGGTAGAGACTCCTCGGTATTAGTGAATAAAATTTTAAAGAGTTAAAATTGGTTAGATCACTAATACTACACTAGTATTAATTAGGTTATGGTTTAGCCGCACATAATCTAAATGGATTAAATACTAGTGTAATAGAAACCTTATTTTCAAAATAGTGAGTGTGAGAGGGATATACCACAATATATCTTATGATCTCCGTTGTTATCCAAAATCGTGAGACTCAGAAGGCGCCTCGAGACGGCTTTGCTTTCGTCCCCCTGCGGATGGTGTCCATTTTGGGTCAATACCAAGGTTGGATTCCGAAAGGATAGGTACTCTAGATGTATTTGGTGATTTAACCTATCCTACGACGACACTTCACTAGTAAGTCCAAGAATTCCGAAACAATGGGTTACACTCACAAAAGAATGATTAAATGATTAATCAGTTTATTGATTAAATGTTAATCGATAATCCTTGATCAAATAAAACGGTAGATGTTAACCACATGACTTGGCAAACTCTTTTATTTTTTTAACAGATCACCTTTTTTTTTTTTATAATATAACACTCTTACTAGCTGTTAACCACGTGACTTGGGCAAACTCTCGTGTGCCAACAAAGAAAAAAAGAGACGCATCCTAACAGTACATTATAAAACAGAGTAAGGATTTTAAGTCAAATGTGCTTAGTGTCACGGGCCAACTTTTTCCTTCACGGAAAAAGGGCTCGTGCGGCACTTACCACGGTCACATCCCGTGTAAGTCAGCCTTCACAAAACCTCTGTCCCTAATTTCCCATTGTTGGGGAGGGAACAGACCCGTAATTTTATTGATTTATGAAAGCTCACAAGCTATCTCAACGCTTACACTTGAGGGCCCGTTCAACACCGGGATCCGGCACTCGAATAGCACAACCGGATATAAAATATGGCATTTTCCGCCAACTCAATCTCGACAATACATCATTGTCCCAACGTTGTCTAAGGGCGAGAGGGTTCACGGCTAAAGCCCCAAGACCACCGAAGGCCCCTTGGACCTTCCCAAGGTTCACCTAGGCTTCCCCCCTTAAGGAGGTTTTAAAGACATTGCACATGTCTCACCAGTATACACACCTAGCGCTTGAGTTGTCACACCCCCCTCTAAAATCTATCTTAAAAGGGGTTTCCAGGAACTCTTCCGGGCATTCAGTAAGCCACCATATAAGCGACTTGGGGTTAAAATCTCATCCCTAAACGAACTCGTCTTGATGGGTTTCCACAACACGCCCACTTTAGCGGAAAAGACCCAAAAGTGGGCCTACTGCCAAAATCTCCCGGCAAATCTCGAAATCCAACTCTGGGGTTAAAGTTTTCCCAGTACAAGTGACCATAAGATTCACTTTGGAACTTGGTCCCACTCGATTCGACACCCCGGGTCGTTAGCTCCTTCACAATGCACCAAATTAGGCTAACGACTAGCGGCAAGCTAGCGTATCTCAAAATCTCCCGCCAAACTTCAGAACGGGACCCCACGGGTGAGAACTTCCCAGTACATCTACCCATAAGAGTTACTTAGGGCTTGGAGCAAGCTCAATCCGGCATTCCGAAATATAGGCTCCTTCACAACGCTGCACAACTAGGCCAGCTCCTAGCGGCAAGCGAGCACGTTTCTAAATCTCCAGGAAAACTTCCGAATAAGGCCTCACGGATGGAAACTCTCCGGTACAAGGGTACATGAAGGGTACATATAACCCTTAACGACCTTAAACTGATGTCCCGAAACATGAGCTCCTTTGTAAAGTGACTGCACGTCCTAGACTGAAACTAGGACCGTGACATTCTCCCCCCACTTCATTCATCTTCGTCCTCGACGATGGCATAAATTGAGGGTTAGGATTGTAACATCCTCCCCCACTTTATTCTACGTCGTCCTCGACGACGACATAACTTGAGGGTATCTGTCACAAATCTCTTTCGATACTTATAGATAGGGCACACAAGGAAGACATTGAAACCACAATCATATGTTAATGAATGGAATCACATGTATATGTTAGCCACACTATCCAACTCTATATTGAATTGGGCACAAAATATCTAAACACAACATCATATACGCTTTCGTACATAAGTCTTGGTCTCTGATATAATGGCTCAACTTCGGCACTTTGGCACAAGCTTACCCTTTTTGTCGAAATCTCCAACTTCTGTAACTTACCACAATATGGGTTTGATACTATCTCTGTACATTTTGGAACCCTTTGATTCCCGTACATGTGAAGATTATCAACTACACACACTGCTCACATCTTCTTGGAATCCTCATTGTGACATGTAGGGCAACTCCACGCACGTGATTGTGTATTAGTTTTCGTGTCCAGTCTCAGTCACAACTCAATACAAACTCTCGTACATGAGTGTTTCTGATTTTGGCCACTACATTCTACACGATCTTGTGTGCGAGTTTTCTTTTCTCTTTTTTTTTTTTTTGATTCAACAATTTCTTACAAAAAAGCGCCATACACATAAACGTGAATGGGTTTTGTTAAACAAAGGGGTTTTGTTCATTTTTGATTATGAATAGATCGGTTGTTCACTTCACCCTGGCCCCCTGCCTACCTGTTCAACAAGGCGCTTGGAGTAGCACATCGGGTCTCTCGAAGATGAAGGCACACCCGATCAACAATTAGCCTATGGTGGAGCTAATTTCCCATTAGTCCCCTCTTGGACACACGTAGTTGCCCTCCTGTCACTAGCAACTATCTCATTCTCACACATAACTCTGGGTCGCTTGCTCTGTCGTGAGCTTCTCAATTGTTTCGATACTCAACTGTCGCAGATAGAATTGTTTCCAACTTCTATCATTCCCACGACCACTCTTGGTCATCTCACCTTATTACTCTTAGGCACCAAGCCAACTCGTTCTACTCCTAGGGTGTTTCCCACCCCCTCTGGCGCTCTTGCCAATTTTACACTAACTCCCAAGGTCATTTCATAAAACCTTCTTCGATATTAAATCACTTTCTCGAAGTAATCATCATTCTCAAACTCACTCGAAGACCAAAATCACGCATTTGGCCCATTACCCGTGTAACTCGTACAAGCCCTCACATTTGGACTACTCGTAGTCGTATTATGCCACATGCCTTCTCCAAAACGCATGCATCTCGTCTCTTTTGAGATCACACTCACATCTCTCCATAATTGCAACTCACATGCAACCCTTGTGCAATTCATTGCACTTCCAACTCAAAAGGCACTCTGCCTTTACATGCACGTTACGTTGCCGAAAATATTCCGGCCTCTGTCTTCCACATGATCGTTACATAACCAATACAATGGTTATAACATTCCGCAAGCGGTCTTTGGGGTATACCTGACTCATTTCAGGCTCACTCCCCCACTTTTACTTTGGCCTATCTCAAGCCATTAAACTTCTGTTGGCATCCCCACTCACGGGAATCCACATAACTCGTTACTCGTAGCCCTGAGTTGAGGGCATTCCCACTATAGAGAATCCACACAACTCTCTACTCGTAGCTTTAAGCTAATGGCATTCCTAATCACAGGAACCCAAACAACTTGTTGCTCATAGCCTTACGAAGGCTTCATTCCTCAAGACATTCTCAAACTACTCACACGGAGTATCGGGTTTTCACCCGGTTCCTGTCATGGCCTCACACAATAGGGCTTACTCATCTCAACTCTCTATCACGTTCTGGCACTCAACTGCCATGGGAAAAAGGGTTTCACGTTCCTTTTGGACCCCACACAACTTCAACCAACCCTACATCGGGTTCTCATAAACGCATATACTCTTGCCACTATCACATCGGCCCTCTCGTGATGTTTCTTATACATCCCAAATACGTCTCACACCTTCACGGTGTATAGACCATTTGCTTGTCTCTCATAGACAAGTTTCACATCCATTTTGGGTCACCCCCAAGCATTTCGGCTCTATCCAGGCCAACCTTATATGAAACTAGCACTTCTCATGTGCTCTCATACTGTCTCACATCCATCCATCTCAATTTAGGATTTTCACTTCTCTACGTGCACCAACACGCACTCTCATGGCTTCCTCTCGAGCCATTTCTCTACCGAGGCTTCACATTAGCCTTACGATGTTCACAACATCTCAATAACATCTACTCACGTCCGTAGACATTCCACTTGCCCAACCTAGGGCTCTGATACCAACTGTCATGGGCCAACTTTTTCCTTAACAGAAAAAGGGCTCGTGCGGCACTTACCACGGTCACGTCTCGTGTAAGTCAGCCTTCACAAAACCTCTGTCCCTAATTTCCCATTGTTGGGGTGGGAACAGACCCGTAATTTTATTGATTTATGAAAGCTCACAAGCTATCTCAACGCTTACACTTGCGGGCCCGTTCAACACCGGGACCCTGCACTCGAATAGCACAACCGGATATAAAATATGGCATTTTCTGCCAACTCAATCTCGACAATACATCATTGTCCCAACGTTGTCTAAGGGCGAGAGGGTTCACGGCTAAAGCCCCAAGACCACCGAAGCCCCCTTGGCCCTTCCCAAGGTTCACCTAGGCTTCCCCCCCTTAAGGAGGTTTTAAAGACATTGCACATGTCTCACCAGTATACACACCTAGCGCTTGAGTTGTCACACCCCCCTCTAAAATCTATCTTAAGAGGAGTTTCCAGGAACTCTTCCGGGCATTCAGTAAGCGACCATATAAGCGACTTTCGGTTAAAATCTCGTCCCTAAACGAGCTCGTCTTGATGGGTTTCCACAACACCCCCACTTTAACGGAAAAGACCCAAAAGTGGGCCTACTGCCAAACTCTCCCGGAAAATCTCGAAATCCAACTCTGGGGCTAAAGTTTTCCCAGTACAAGTGACCATAAGATTCACTTTGGAACTTGGTCCCACTCGATTTGACACCCCGGGTCGTTAGCTCCTTCACAATGCACCAAATTAGGCTAACGACTAGCGGCAAGCTAGCGTATCTCAAAATCTCCCGCCAAACTTCAGAACGGGACCCCACGGGTGAGAACTTCCCAGTATATCTACCCATAAGAGTTACTTAGGGCTTGGAGCAAGCTCAATCCGGCATTCCGAAATATAGGCTCCTTCACAACGCTGCACAACTAGGCCAGCTCCTAGCGGCAAGCGAGCACGTTTCTAAATCTCCAGGCAAACTTCCGAATAAGGCCTCACGGATGGAAACTCACCGGTACAAGGGTACATGAAGGGTATATATAACCCTTAACGACCTTAAACTGATGTCCCGAAACATGAGCTCCTTTGTAAAGTGACTGCACGTCCTAGTCTGAAACTAGGACCGTGACATTTAGCATGATCAACAATTCAAGATGGACGCTTTGATGATCATCATACACTGTCATGATGAAATCGAGGGCGCATGCATGCCGGCAACAAGCAAGAAATTTATTAGGGAGAGCTGATTTTGCCCCTCTCTTCACAGCTCCCCACCTCCTCCAAAATTACAATATTTTCCCCTCCCTTTCAAAATCATATATAAATATATATTTATAATTATTGGTTTATTTATTTATTTATCATTTTTATCTTATTAATTAAATTGATTTATTTAATTATTTTTAATATCATTTTTTGACTTTATCTATTTAATATTCTTTATATCTTTTATTTATTATATTTATCTTTTTCTACTTTATTTATCATATTGTAGTGCGAAGTAATGAGTATATCATCAAATGCATCAGGGGGAGACTTTGGAGGAAACATAAATTATAATTTATGTTTTATAAATTTTCGTGTATTTCTTTTTATGTATTATTACATTTACTCTTCTCTAAACATAGCTAAAATAAAATTGGTTTAAAAGACTTTTCATTTGAAAAATATTTATTCGCAAGCTATACATAAAATCGTTTTAGTCAAAAATGAAAAAATTATTGCTAAAATAAAAGAGAACATTTTCTATTATATATAAGTAGTGTTAAATAAATTAATAAAGAAGATTTATAATAGTGTCATTTTATAATGGGACAATGGGAGAGAGACTCTTAGAGGAGTGGGAAAATCAATTTTCTTTATTAGGTGATAGTCTTTTTTCAGTAGCTTGGATTGGATTTTTGGTTACAAAACTTGCAGAATATCTACTGTTGATGGTGTTTTTATGACAAAGTATTTGAACAATACGGCAAGGGTAGAGATGAAATTTTCCTCTTTGGGAGGAAGAATGTTTAGAAGGTATTGGTTACTCCCCGGCCAGGCATGGAGTTCGGACCCGGTTTCCCGGATCTTGCCGACCATGGGACACAACATGATGTAGATGGCAGAGACAGACAACAGCAGAGCCGAGACCGACCACTTTAACCCGGTGGCTCGATTCGGTACTAACTATCCTCCTGGATCGGGATAATGAGCTCGGATTTTTTAGGTCAGGTCGGAAGTAGTTTGGGTAGTTCGGTGCACAGTTTGGACGTCCTCATGATGCCCAGCGTGTGATCGGGACAGTTTGAACTTTTCCCTCTGACATGTATGAGAGACTTTTACAGGCTGGCATCATAATGGTGAAGTGTGATAGTGTATAAAACAGAGTGATGTGATATGGAGTCAGATGACAGGCTTGCTTTCGGCGAGGCAGTTGGGGCAGAGAGCCCGTCAATCAGGCGTAGATCCATGTGGCTGACATCATAAAGATATGTGAACAGTGATGTACTTCTCTTAGTATATAAAGGGATGGTAGTCTCATTTGTATAGGTTGGATGGTTGTTGGTTAGCAAAAAATCTCATTCAAGTACAACTTGTAAAAGACACTACAAAGCAAACTGCTCGGTAGCATTAGACCACCCCTGAAAAGAGGTCGGCCGAGCTTGATTTGATAATAAAAGTAACACCCCACTTTGTGCCCGTGGACGTAGGTTGGATACGCTCCGCCGAACCACGTAAAACCCTCTTGTCGATCTTGTGTGTATTTTGTCTTTTGCCAAATTTGCTTTTGGTCTCCCATAACCAAACAAATTCACGGTTGGAGGAGGATTGTCCCGGGAGCGTTATCCCGAGCCCCTGGAATGAAAATCACCTGTCAACAGTTGGCGCCGTCTGTAGGGAACAGAGCAAAAAGAAGCTTGCGCAGTAAGACGATGGCAGAAGGCGAGAGTCATGGATCGTTAGAGAGTTCATCAACAGAGTGGATGGAGGAAATGAAGGGAAGACTGGATGAAAAAGAAAGGGAACGGGCGGAAGTTAGTCGGAGTGGAAAGAGGAAAATGATCGCAAGAAGAAAGAAGGTTGACAATAACGGTAAAGACGGGGGAATGAATGCCCAAAAAGAAGATCCTGATCGGACTACGTGACAAGAACCAGAAAATTGTTGTAAAAGTCTCCCTTAAAATGACCCGCAAAGAGTTGTAAGAAGTGCAGTAGGTCCCTCAAATATGAATAAGACTTTCTCTTTTGATTTAAAAAACTTGTTCATTTACTTGTTTATTAATTGAATGTGAGAGCCATGTTCAATATTCCTGGGATGTGCTCAAATAGAAGGGGTGATCAGTAGTTGGGAAGGGCACCAAGCCCGTGGCACGCCAATCCCGGGTATCATTATCAAACCCCTCGGTTGAAGTGTTCTGACCTGACTCCTTTCCCTTTTGAGGATCCAGAACGCATCAATGGATGAGGTGTATGTGGGAAAAATGTGAACCCCTCGTGGCACGCCATTCTCGGGTGTCATTATCAAACCCCCGAGGCCAGAGTGCTATGATGAGTGGTAAATGTATCATTATTTTCCACTCATTTGACCTAATATTTTATATAATTTCTTGAGTTTTGTGAATATTTTGATGTGCTTTGTGTTATTTTGTAGATAAATAAAGTTTCAGGAGTCTCTGGAGGTGATTTGGGGCCAAAACAGTGAAAAATGGATAAAAGGGTAATTTGGTAATTTTGTGCGTCGCGACGCCTATCCTGCGCCATGAGCTGCTAACGTGCGTCGGGGGACACGTGTCAGAATCTGAAAAGTTTGACTTGCTAACGTGCGCCTGTCACGTGTCAAGATCACAGCCGATCTGCTAACGTGCGCCGTGCCACATGTCATCATCCTATGGTGCCGACAATCGCCATCGCCACATGTCGCCATGTGTCATCCCGTGTGTCTGACACATCATCGTCAACATCAGCAGCTCACCGAGTCAACTTGCCACGTCATCATCAGCCAATCATAACGTGCCACATGTCGCAATCCTACGGTGCCGACAATCACTATCGCCACGTGTCACCACATCATCACCACGTCACTGTTGGGAAGAGACTGTGAGTGCGTAGCGGAAAAATAAATAATTAAAATTATGATGCCGCTTTCCTTTGCCCAAGACCCATCTGTTTTGATTATTCTACAAGCCTAGGCATGTTACTATATATTCTAAGCATAAAACTCATAAAACATGCAAAGAACATAAACCTAAACATGCTAACTATCATAAGAACTCTAAAAAAAGAAAGAAAAAGACTTACTTGAACCGTAGACTCCTCCAGTCCTCCCTCTAATCTACAAGCATTTCTCGAACTCAGCAAGCTCTTCCATATTCCAAAGAGCCACCCAAGTGTGTGGCCTCCAAAGATGCACACACAAAAGCCAAAACTCAACGGCAAGACTACGCCTTGAGTGCGCGGGTATTTTTCCCTTGGTGCTAGCCTAGGCAAATACCTCAAAACTTTTAACTCGAGGTTCCTCTTGTCAATTAGACTTAAGGATCCTCAAAATCAGTGGCTTACTCTTAAAACTTTAGAGTTGCTCACTTATATAAACTCACGATTTGAAAGGTTTAGTGTGAAAAAATCTTTGGGTTTATATAGTGCTCAAAAGGCAACAAAATTAATTAAGAATCCGATGTGGGATAAAAGTCAATTTAATCTTACCCATTGGATGTTAATTTAGTAGTTTAATGAGATTATAAAACCCTAATAAGAGTTTGGGCCGAATTGAAATTCAAAACAAATAACAAAATTAAATAAAAAAAAATTTTACTATTCACGCATTACTATTCACGTGAATAGTAATTTTTTTTCCTTTCTATTTATTCCAATTCCCAAAGTGCCTCTATCGTCATTCACCAATCCCTAAGCCACTATGGAACCCCATAAATGATCTGTTCAATAAATAAACACATTGAACCATTTATGAACAATT
>SKCR01010550.1:0-22326 GCA_019454045.1 Zanthoxylum bungeanum | reverse complement strand
CATACTATAACAAACAATTTCATCAAAACATGCCCAAATTCGTTTTACCCAATTTTAACCCTAACTTTTTCATGCTTGTTCAAGGCTCAAGATACCAATGTTGAGTTCCTAATTAGGTCCCAAGAACATCCAAAACAAGCAAGAAATCACATGAATACATCAAGGAATAATGGCGGAAACATATACTCACAATGATTGGTTTGAGATGCAAAGAACACAAGTCTTTTTCTTCCTCCATCAAGCTCGGTTTTGGCCATCTTGGAGCTACTGAACTGCACGGTGTTGGGCTGTGAAAATCCTCAAAATTTCGGCCATTAAAGACCTCCATTAAAGCTCCAAGCTTTGAGATTCCAAGCTCACAAACTCACTTCCCTATCACCTTAATATAACCCATGTGTGTGTGCTAGCACCATATGTTCTTCCTCGTTTCTCATAGATTCGGCCATAAGCAAAAAATTTGGGAAGAAATCGGCTCAAAGCCGTGAGAGGAAGAAGGAGGGAAAAAGAGGGAGATGAAAAACGTTAAAGGGAGAGAGAGAAAAGTTAAATATATATCATTTATTTATTTTCTAAAAGCAAATAAAATAAATATATACCAAACTTTTCAAAAAGCAAAAAGTCAAAAGTAAAACATCAATCAATGTTTTCACTTTTACCCATCACTTTTACCTATCACATCAAGTCACTTTATTAAAGTGACAACATGTCATGTCACATCACTCAAAGTGACAAGTGATTTGACAATTGATGCGACTAGCGATTTGACGCTTGATGTGACTTGCGTGCCGCGCTCGAATTCGAAATACGAATGCGCTCGCAATCACTCTCGGGCTCGGGTTCGCTAATTCCAAATTAACGAATTTTCCGTCGCGTCGTAATTAAATGATTACGCCTAGCGAAATCACTATTCACGTCTCTAATGAATTAATTCAAAATTAATTCGTTCGCCCGAATTAAAATCTAATTTTAATTCCGCGCCGAAATCCAATTTCATATAATATATCGAATATATTATTTTATCCGATTAATTCTAAATTAATCATTCTCTCTCTTTAATTAATATTTATCCCGATAAAAAATATCTTCGTAATTAATCCCAGATTAATTTTCTCTCTCTTCGAATTAATCCCAGATTAATCTATCTCTCTCTTCTAATTAATCCCAGATTAATAAAGTGCGAGTCATACATCATCGGTGAATCTTCGGGAAGCAACCCATGAGATCTCCGGATATGTTGGCAGAGTAAATACGGTTATCGGACTATCCGAACACGTAAGTACCTCGTACTACGTTTGTACCGATTTACAAGACAAGGTTGGCTTCTAGCAAAGCGCCATGCCTACCCCATTCTCCAGAAATATTCTTACAGGAATATATAGATCTGTATCAAGCGTAGTATATACCGTAGTATTGTGTATATCGGCCCAGTATCAGATAGTCACGTGCTAGGGCTGGGGCTGGATAAGTGTCTGCCCCGTCCGAAGCACATGTCGGATGTCTGGTAACTAGTCTCTATAATCAGATATTCATGACCTGGTCATAATATCATGATTGGATGTGCATCACTCAAGAGCACTAGTACCGTATCCTGCGTGACATCATCTCCACTATGACTGAAGTGATACTTCCGTCTTGACATCACACCCAATACACTACGACTCTCCGATAAACCCAGAAGTGGTGTACGCAGAACCGGTTAAAGCCCTGTACCACCAAGACCAAAGTCTACCGATTATCGTAAGTATTAGCGGTGCAAGTCTCAGGTTAAGACCAAATACACCTACCCTGATGTCGGACTCCCATAGACACATAGTCATAATACCAATGGGATTCCGAGGGGTCTATCCAGAGCGAAGCTGTTTCCCGTACCATCGGTGAAAACACAACCTCCTATCGCACTTGCATAAGTATCCAATACTTAAATATATGAGAACTATGCCGTTGTGCCTCACACGCGCACAAGTGCAATACTAGCCTATCCGCATTATCGATGTCCTGTCTCGATAATACTACGACTAGGGATATTAATGATTTATCCTACGTGGACTGATACTGTCTCATATCATTCTCCGTCCAGGAACAAATCATAGGGACCTCTCATCATTTATATATAAGGTGATCTAATCACAAATGATAAGAGTGCAATCTCTTTGTCACATAGTTAATTTGTACAACAACACCATGATCTGTACAAATAGTGACGCTATGGGTCATATTATCCAACACCTACAAGAGCTCTTTTCTCCCAACTGCGACCAGCAAACTCAACGAACGACCAGACCGCACCGAGCAATTTTCAACCCTTCCAAAAGAAACAAGTAAGTCTTCAGAACGACCTCCTTGCCTTGGCTTTTCACAAGTTGTGTATCATGCTGTTTCCTCTTCTTTTTCTTTCTCTTTTGTTTGTTTTTTGTTTTCGCATGCGGTGAAGCATGTCTCTGTTTTAGGATTTTTTTTTAGTGTATATGTGTTTGGTAGAATGATTAGTAATAGGTTAGGGCAACTTCGAGTTGTTTTTGGACTTGTGTTTGGCTTGATGTAGCTAGGAAGAGACTTTTTGTTTTGTGGACATTGATAAGGCGTATAGAGACTATAGGCTTAGTTTTCGGCTTTTTAGGGTAGCTATCTGAAACTTTGATACATTAAAGCAGTCACTGATTAACCTTTTTTCACCCACTTCGACGGCTTAGGAATGTCTGACACTGGAATCTCCTCGGTAAAACCTTTGAAACCTAAAACTCCTCGTGTCGAAGAGCCTTCTTTAATCTCAGAAGTATCTAAAATAGAGGATGCTGACACCACCTCTACCCATTCTGAAACTGAAAAAGACACCTACCACCTCAGAATTCCTCGGAAGGATCCGGAGCCGGTGAACTCGACCAATCGGCCTTCCAAGATAACGGATGACGATCTGGAGCTAATTCGACAACGCTACGATATCCCAATAGACATCGTTCTTGAAGTTCCTCGCCCGTACGATCGTGCTAGCCAGCCTTATGAGGGCTCGATGGCTATTCTCCCAGCCTTCTTCGATTGTGGACTCCGGCTTCCAATTCAACCCTATTTTGGTTGGCTTTTGGCCGAGATGGAGATCGCCCATTGTTAGTTAAGTCTGAACAGTTGGAGGATTTTGGCCGGCCTTTACGTAATCTGGCATTGGGCGGGCCTAGGCGAGCCGACTCTTGAAGAGGTGAAGAGGCTGTATAAACTGAAGGCCAACCCCCGAACACATCACTGTTGGCATTACCTCTCCGCCTGTGCCGAATCATCAAACATTGTCCGCAAGCTCCCAGATTCCAACAAAAACATCAAGGATTCGTGGTTCTGGGCTACGGGGAACTGGGGACGGGCCCTGAGAACATATGAAGAGGAGAATTTAGTCCCAGTTATCTTCAGAGGGGGAGGTTAGGACTTCACTCTTAGTGTTTCTGCTTCTCACTTTCTCGATAAAATTCTAACTCATTGACCCTTCTCAGCGTGCTAGAGGAAGCTCCCAAGGTCTCTCATCGAATCCGAACGCGAATAAATCATGCCCGACGTTATACTGACTTTTGGAAGAAACTGGTCAATGATGCAGCCTTCGTTGAGTCGGGCCTCATTCGAGCTGCTCCCCCAAAGATCCCGGGGCGGATAGGTAGATTCTCACTAACCTGTCAACTAACCCCCTTGTTTTCTAGGAACAATGATGACTTCAAACTATTCAAACTCCGATCTGACCATGTTATTGCCTTTGCCTTTTGTAGGAATGTCAAAGAGACCAACGTATCTTGAACAATTGGCCGGTGCAACAAAGAAAACCGGTCAATCTGGAGCCGGGACTTCTCGGAAATGGCCAGCAGATGCGAGAACAAAAATGTGGTTGAAGAAGCGGCTCCACTGATCATCCAAAGCTCGGCTCCCACTTCCAGGGCATCGCCACCAACCACCGCCCGACCGGCCAGCCCCCAAAGCCTACAAGAAAAAGGAGACGTCTGATTGGGGCAGGGGAAACCGAACTTGCTCAGGAGATCGAGGAAGAACAGATTCTGAGCAGAAAACAGGCTGCTCGGAAAGAGAAGAAAATGCCGGAGGGTTCCTCCAAAAAATGGAAGGGCGCCGTAATACTCGGTGCCGAGGACCTCAGCCAGGACATAAGAGAGGCCACTTCCCATCTAGTGCTGGCGATCAATGAATTGGCCGAAGTAGTTCCTTCGGCAAAGATCCCAAAGTATGAAGACCTTTCCATGAGGATGCGATCTCCGTGTTATGCTCCCAAATGGCTAAGGTAACGATTTTTACCCTACTTCATTTCTGAGTTCAAGAATTTACTAGATTTATGACTTTCTATTTCTTTTTGGCAGGCAAACTATCTGGCGTCCAAAAATAAAGATCTTTTTCTGAGCCTTCTATCTGAAGGAGGTCAAGCCCGGAGGCTTCGGTGCAAAATTACTGAGATGGAGGCTGAGCTGGCCAGGAGAGAAGAGGAAATAAAGAGCTTGGAGCTGGCCGCAGTCGAGGTTCACTCAACCAAAAAATCTCTCAAGTCAGCGGCCTCTGTAGAAAGGAAAAATGTCGAGGCTGCAAAGAAGGATTTGGAGACGGCTCAGGCCGACAACAGGGTCCTGAGAGTATAAGTATGCAGTCTTAAGTCCGAGCTGAGGGCCAAAGACGAGGAGATCAAAAAAAAGGAAGATGAGTTTGAGGAAAAGCGGGACGCAATCAGACTTGAGGGAGTCGGGGACTGTGCTGAGATTATCCCGATGGTGCTACCCAACTTGGATATGGGGCCCATCTATACGGCCATCCAATTTTGCAATGGGGGGATCTCCCGAGAAGAACTCCAGAAATGGCTGCCCCTTTCTCCTGAAGAAGTTATGAACCCCGATCTCATTTCAGTCGTCCTGGCGTCTCAGCTCCTGAAGAAAACCAACCACAAGGTCCTGCTCCTGAAGCTATAATTGTTGAGGCCCCTTCAGCCGCTTATATGGAAGCCACTACCCCTCCTCATGAAGTTGAGCCTAGCCATCTGCCACTCGAGCTTATTGAAGAGGAGCTAATTCCCTTGTGCGGGCCGATGAGTAGGGGGTAACTGTTGGACAAAATGACCCATAGCGTCACTATTTGCACAGATCATTGTGTTGTTGTAGCAAATTAACTATGTGACAAGGAAATTGCACTCTCATCATTTGTGATTAGATCACCATAGATATATAAATGAAGAGAGGTCCCTATGATTAGTACCTGGACTGAGAATGATATGAGACAGTATCAGTCCCCGAAGGTTTAATCATTAAATATCCCTAGCCGTAGTATTATCGAGACTGGACATCGATAATGCGGAATAGGCTAGTATTGCACTTGTGCGCGTTTGTGAGGGCACAACGGCATAGTTCTCATATATATAAGTATTGGATACTTATGCAAGTGCGATAGGAGGTCGTGTTTCACCGATGGTACGGGAAACAGCTTCGCTCTGGATAGACCCCTCGGAATCCCATTGGTATTATGACTATGTGTCTATGGGAGGCCGAAATCGAGGTAGGTGTGTATAGTCTTAACCTGAGACTTGCATCGCTAATACTTACGATAATCGATAAACTTTGGTCTTGGTGGTAGGGGGCTTTAACCGGTTCTGTGTACACCATTTCTGGGTTTATCAGAGAGTCGTAGTGTATTGGGTGTGATGTCAAGATGGAAGTGTCACTTCAGTCATTTGGAGATGATGTCACGCAGGATACGGTACTAGTGCTCTTGAGTGTTGCGCAACCAATCGGGATATTGTGACCAGGTCATGTATATCCGATTATAGAGACTATGTTACCAGACATCCGACATGTGTTTCGGACGGGGCAGACACTTATCCAGCCCCAGCCCTAGCACGTGATTATCCGATACTGGGCCAATATACACAATACTACGGTATACTACGCTTGATACAGATCTATATATTCCTGTAAGAATATTTCTGGAGAATTGGGTAGGCATGGCGCTTTGCTAGAAGCCAACCTTGTCTTGTAAATCGATATAAACGTAGTACGAGGTACTTACGTGTTCGGACAGTCCGACGATCGTATTTACTGCCAACATATCCGGAGATCTCATGGGTCGCTTCCTGAAGATTCACCGATGACGTATGACTCGCACTTTGATTAATCTGGGATTAATTAGAAGAAAGAGATAGAATTAATCTGGGATTAATTTGATGAGAGAGAAAATTAATCTGGGATTAATTGCGGAGATATTTTATCTGGGATAAAATATTAATTAAAGAGAGAGAACGATTAATTTGGAATTAATCGATAAAATTATATATTCGATATATTAATCGAAATTGGATTTCGACGCGGAATTAAAATTAGATTTTAATTCGGGCGAACGAATTAATTTAGAATTAATTCGTTAGCGACGTGAATAGTGAATTCGCTAGGCGTAATCATTTAATTACGACGCGACGGAAAATTCGTTAATTTGGAATTAGCGAACCCGAGCCCGAGAGTGATTGCGAGCGCGTTCGCATTTCGAATTCGAACGCGGCACGCGAGTCACATCAAGCGTCAAATCGTTTGTCACATCATGCGTCAAATCAATTGTCACTTTGAGTGATGTGATATGACATGTTGTCACTTTATTAAAGTGACATGATGTGAATATAGAAAGGTGATTGTTTGAAAGTTGATAGGACTTGTGTATATATATTATTCATTTACTTGGTAAATGGAATAAAGATATATGTATATAAAAATCATTTTCTCTCTCTTGGACTTTGTGTGGTTCACGGTTTTGGCAAAAACTTTGTGCCATTCACGTGACTCTTTGTTGTTTATGTATTGGCCTAATTTTGAGACTAGATTCATGTGACCTCTCTCACTTTCTTTTGGTCTTCACGGCTTAGGCAAAATGGAGCCAAAACCTTCTATCTTCTCTCTCGGTCTTGGACCGTTTTCTTCTTCTCTTGTTCTGTTTTCTGCCGAAAATGGAGAAGCAAGATAATGATTTTTGTGGCAAAAATCAAGTGCTAGCACACCTTGAGCATACATAGGTGATAGGGAAGCTTCTTCTTTGAGCAAGGAAGCTTGAAGCTTGGAGCTTCAATGGTGGTCTTCAATGGCCGAAAATGGTGGAGATCTACACGCCCAAAACCGAGCAGTCCACTGCATTTGGAAGCCATTGCCGAGCTTGGAGGGAGCTCAAAAATCGCACCTTGTTCTTCAAACATCAAAACCGAAATTCAATGTGAGTTGATTCCGCCACCTCCTTTGATGTGTTCATATGTGATTTTTATGCATTGTTTGTGATCTTGTGGACTTGATTAAACTCCAACATTGGTATCTAGAGCCATTGGTGCATGAAATCCGAAATTAGGGTTCTTGGCAAATTGGGGCTTTTTTATTTTGGCTTGATTCTGACAAATTGATTGTGTAAGAATGTTTTATATATGATCTAATTTGAGATATATGTAATCAATTTGACAAAAAAATCATTGGATTGATTTTCCCCAATTTGCTATTTTGGTCAAAACTTTAATTTGGGTAAACTCGATTTAGGCATGATTTGGTTGAATTGTTTGATGAAATATGCTTGAATGAGGTTGAATTGAAGTTGTGCATGATCAATTTCAAGAAAATTGGATTAGATCAATTTTCCCCAATTCTTAGGTTGAATTTGAAACTTGAAATTGGGTAAAATGTGTTTAAGCATGTTTTAATTGAATTGGATGTTTAAGTATGCTTAGAACATGTTTAATTGAGATTGTGTGTGATCAATTTCATGAAATTGGATTGGATTCAATTTTCCCCAAATTGAAGGCTTGGCCGAAAATTGGAAGAACCTAATGTCTTGGTAATTTTGTTTTGTTTGATCATTGGATGACTTAAAACAATTGGTTAATGTTGTTTTGAAGTTCAATTGGATTGAATTTTGATTTGGAACATTTTTCCCTTTTAAAGTGGCTTGGCCGATTTTAAAGAACATTAAATTCTTTGTGATTTTGTTGTTTTATTCATTGGATGAATTGAATTGATTTGGGAAATTATGATTGTGGACTCAATTGGATTGAAACCGAATCGAATTGAAAAACCCCTAATTGCCGAGACTTGAAAGCATGTTAATTGGGTTTGATTTCAATTGAATTGTGTTGGACACTATTTGGTTGTTAAAGTGCATGATTAATTAGGCTAATTGATATTTTAGAAATGTTAATTGGGTAATTGATTGTGTATTACACTTAGGTTAATTAATTGTGAAATTTGGAATTTTATAAGTTAATTAATTTGGGCTTGATTTTGGAAATTAGGCTTGTTAGGTTGTAATTGGGCTTTTGGGCTTTGTTGTAACAAAGTTGGGTTTAGGCAAAATTGGTTGGATCCAATTAGGCCCAAAACCGAATCCAAAAGGTCCAATTATGACTTAATGGACCTTAATTATTTAATTGGGCCTAATGGGCCAAAATTAATTTAAAGGCTTATGGGGTAACTCCCGGATTGGATTTTGGTTGTTCGGTTTGACCCGAGTTGACCAAAAGTCCACGCCTATAGAAATTAATTAAAAGCCCATTGGACTTTAATTAAATAACATTAGATGTTAATCGGGCTTTGAGACCCGTTGCGATTAAATTTGGAATTTAAGTCGTAAAGGTTCGTTAATAAAAGTGTAATATTTAATTTGGAATTAAATAATGAATTAGAATTAAATACGTATTAAATTGGATTTAATTATGTTTTAATTTAATTCGTAGAAATTGTACTTTGAGTACGTGTTTGCAATACGAGTTTGACTCGAACAAAAATCAAATCTTTGTTTGAACATTGGATGATCACTAATAATCAAGATTAATTAATTTGATTGATTGATTTATAACATGCTTGTATGAATACATGGTTGTGATGTTTGAATAATGTATATCGGATGGATATTAGTCGGGTTGGGCGATTTTGGAAATTGTAATAAATTTGATTTATTAAATTGGACCTGCGTGTCCAGCCTTATCTCCTATTTCTTTGTATTCTTTTCTCACCTATTCCCCTCCATGTAAAAGAGGTTTCTTTAGAAGTGTAGTGTAACGGGTAGAAATAATACAAGTGCTAGCGGGAGAGAGAAAGTGAGAGATTTGATCTAGGATCAATGTAAAATATCCATCCGCATATCATTATTATTTTATTTCATACTCGCTTTATTATGTGTTTAGAATGCATGCTTAAGGGTGTATGATGATGAGACCTTAACAAAGATAATTAAATTGGTAGCCATTTGCACGCGAAAAACCCTCGTTTTATATTAAGCAAATATCATTCCATTGAATGATCTTGTTCAAGATCCGAAGTTGGCATTAGTTTTTATTGACCAAAGTCAAGACCTTTCAATCAAGGATTACTTGAATCATGAGAGTTTTGTTGCATATCGGTGTCTTGTCCAAATCGTGATTTTTATTGGCCAAAGTCAGGTCACTTTTTGTCCATGACATTGATTACAAAACTTTCCTCGTCAATGGGTCCAGCTTAACTGGAATCATTAGGTTTGTTTTTGGCCAAAGCCAAGGCCTAGATGATTCAGAGGATAGGGTTAGGAAAATGTATTGGATACATTGACATTATACATATGTTTCGGACTTGGATGTCCACCTAACCGGATCTAGGAATTGGATGAGATCCAATTGATCTGTGAGATCTACCTAGTTAAATAGCATACAGCTTTTTATTGGCCAAAGTCAGGGTTGTGTGTTATTTAATAGGATCCTAGCCCACTAGGAACACGGTTTCCCGAGTACTCCACAGAGGGTTAGAGACTCGACGAAAAATAGTGGGAGGCAAGTATTGAATTTGCAACATTCGTTCGAATACTCGCTAAACACGCTCATTTTATTTTACTCGTCATTAATCAAAAGTATTAGTTAGACTAATATTTAAATTGTTGTTTTAATAAACAGTTGGACTGTATTATACTTGATTATATATAATTGGATTATATTAATCAATATATTTGAATTAATTAATTTCAGTTTACAGTTGATTTTATAATTGGATTATAGTAATCAATGTAATTGAGGTTAATTAATTTGGATTATATTTGATTATATAGTTGGACTATTATAATCATTATAATATATAAAGTACCACTAATCGTTGATTAAATAGTTGGACTATTGTAATCAAGATAAAATTGAAAAGTGAATATTTAAAATATAATCTAGGATTAAAATATTTTAAATGATTTAATTTTCAAATTGGGAATAAATAATAGGTTACTTTATTTGATAAAATAACTTATTATACGTTACGCCCAAAATAAGCAAATAGTAGAGCATAAAATCTTTGGAAGATTTATGTGATGATGACTTTAATGCTTAATTAATATACTTATAATAAATCTATCTTTAGATTTAAAAGTATTAAAATTGCAATTAATAATTCTTGGAGAATTAATTGACTATTCTAGTGGAGAAAAGTCAAAGTTTGCAATTGGGCATGTAGCACGAGGTGCACGTTCCTTTCAATATTCTAAAAACCCAAGGCTTGGCCTAAGGTTCCTAAAATATTGAAAAGGATAATTGACATATCCCAAAGGGACTACCATTTGGATATGGAAGACACGAAGGAATTAAAGAAAGGGCGAGGCTCTAACTTTAAATATATTTGTCTAAGTTATGATCACTACTAGTATTGAAATTAGATTTTAAATACTTAGTGTGGTACATAAAATATATATGATACCGAGATAAACACATTAGATGTGAATAACAGAATTTATATTTTGAATATAAATAAAATCTCAAACATATAAAATGACAAATAAATAGCTCATATTGATTTGATCAATAGAGACTTATTTGTGGCATTGTTGTCTAGGACACAATTTAATTAGACTCTATATCCACACTTTTGAAGAGTGATACTAGGACTGATTTGACTATTCAAATAAGGTCTGCGAATCTAGTTTATTAGGTAAAGTACTTAAAATACTATTTACTTGGTAATAGTGTAAGTGCCACCGATCTGTTAGCCCTATTCATAGTGAAGTTAGTGGGCCCATATCTAGCTAGGCTAGATGTGAACATGAATTTTCGTGACCTTAACGGATGTGGCATCACGTTATGGTTATGTGTTTCTTTTGAAGAACACAAATACGAAACTTAGAGTTTCGACACGAAGTATACAAACAGATCGGCTGTAGTATTAATGCCGCTACGGTAAGACCGTATTGGTAAATACTTAAGCAGTAAGTTTCATACGTACATGAAAGAGTACGGTATTCTTTCATATGAGGACTCCTCCCGAGACACGTCAATTGACTGTGTGTCAGAACTAAAAACCAAGTTTTGTTGGACATGATTAGGTTTTTCGCGAGTCGCTCTGAGCTACTGTTTCCTTCAACAGGATATGTATTAACAGTGCAAAACTTATTTAGAATAAGGTTCCATGTAAATCTGTTTGACAGATATCATATAGGATATGAACAGGAAAGAAACGAGGTTTCTCATTCCTGATAATTTGGGTATGCCAGGCATAAAGTTTGGATGATACCAAACTAAGAACCCAAATTGGATAAGTGCCAATATAGGTTATCATAAGGGAAACCATAAGTATAATACTTATAAATCCCACATGAGAACAATGTGATTGTTGCTCACCATGCGGTTTTCCTGAGAGGAATACCGATATGCAGTGGTCAGTGGGAGGATAGTGATACTCGATGAAAATCGAAGTAATACTGTTCTAGGCACAAGGTCAGTAATGGAACACAAATAGTTCATCAATGATGAATCTATACCATTAATCTTCAAATACACAAGAAATCGCGTAGATCAGAGAGAGTCAGAAAACAACCTGGGGTATGGGTTTCTGATCTCACCTCATAAAGATGTTAATCTTTTAAGGTACACCAACTGATTACGTATGAGGTAGTGATACAAGGTATCGACTCCCTATTATGGAAAAGTGCCATGAATCGAAAATGGATTCCATGTTTAACAACTATTTTGGATACTAGTTGTTGTACCACGAGGCATTGTGCCTATGGTACATTAAACGTCTTCAAGGAAGACATACATGGAAGGCAACATACCAACGTACAAAGCTGGGCTTTTGACGGAAAGGTATCGTTATCAATATTGTGTTAATAACGGTTCAACCTTTTACCTGTTGCCATGGTAAATCCATTTTGAAGATGCTTGTTGATAACTGCATATTTCATTTATGAAATGTGTCAGTTGCAGATCAAAATCGCTTTCCTGAAAAGGAAACCTTTTGGAGGATGCTTGCAACATCCTGACGATTTTGTATAACCGACAAACAAGGTTTACCGTTATTCGATCCATGTTTGGATTGAAGCAAGCATGAGGTTCTTGGAACTGACGTTTTGAAATAATCATAATGGTTTATGATTTAACTCAAAACGAAATAATTCTTGTGTATATAAGGAAGTTAGTGGGAGGGCACTGACGATGAAATTCCCATAGATGAAAGCTGGCTTTCATAGTATTCTTTCAATAGAAATTCTCCGTAGAATTCTGGGGAGTAACAACCTTTATTCAAGGAATAAAGATCTACTGGGCTAGATTTGGAGTTGGTAACACTCTCTGAGAAATTGTACATTTAAAATGTACTTATATTGGTGTCTCATACGCTTTGAGCATATGGAGTCACAATCGGGTCAATCCAAGTGATAGTCACTGGATTGAAGATTAAGAACATCTGTTAGTATCTGAAAGAACTAAAGATGTTGTCTTAAACTATGGAGATGGAGAACTTGAAGTGACTGGGATCACTGCTGCAAGTTTCCAAACCGGTAAATACTGCGGTACTATAAAGTTTGAACACTGGGACAGTGAGCTGGAAATCTTCCGAGCAAGATAACTGTTGCCGAATAAACAACACATGCGGATTATTGCTGCAGCTGAGGCAGCAATAGAAGCCATTTGGATCGATAATAAATCTAATTAGATTAGATATAGTTCTGTTAGCAGCTGAGCTAGGCGTCAGCACAGGCTAAAGAATTAAAGGTCTCATCGACGATCCAGATATATACTTCTATATCATCTGATTCGTTCGGATCATACATCGTGGCGATGTGATGATCGTGTAAATCGCGTCAGACGATAATTAAGCAAATCCGCTGACGAAAACCTTTCCTCAGCAATTTGAGCGAACCGTACATAGTTCAGGTGTGGACACTTGAGTGACTGGCTATGTGCCAAGTGGGAGATTGTTGGAAAATTACCCATAGCGTCACTATTTGCACAGATCATTGTGTTGTTGTAGCAAATTAACTATGTGACAAGGAAATTGCACTCTCATCATTTGTGATTAGATCACCATAGATATATAAATGAAGAGAGGTCCCTATGATTAGTACCTGGACTGAGAATGATATGAGACAGTATCAGTCCCCGAAGGTTTAATCATTAAATATCCCTAGCCGTAGTATTATCGAGACTGGACATCGATAATGCGGAATAGGCTAGTATTGCACTTGTGCGCGTTTGTGAGGGCACAACGGCATAGTTCTCATATATATAAGTATTGGATACTTATGCAAGTGCGATAGGAGGTCGTGTTTCACCGATGGTACGGGAAACAGCTTCGCTCTGGATAGACCCCTCGGAATCCCATTGGTATTATGACTATGTCTATGGGAGGCCGAAATCGAGGTAGGTGTGTATAGTCTTAACCTGAGACTTGCATCGCTAATACTTACGATAATCGATAAACTTTGGTCTTGGTGGTAGGGGGCTTTAACCGGTTCTGTGTACACCATTTCTGGGTTTATCAGAGAGTCGTAGTGTATTGGGTGTGATGTCAAGATGGAAGTGTCACTTCAGTCATTTGGAGATGATGTCACGCAGGATACGGTACTAGTGCTCTTGAGTGTTGCGCAACCAATCGGGATATTGTGACCAGGTCATGTATATCCGATTATAGAGACTATGTTACCAGACATCCGACATGTGTTTCGGACGGGGCAGACACTTATCCAGCCCCAGCCCTAGCACGTGATTATCCGATACTGGGCCATATACACAATACTACCGGTATACTACGCTTGATACAGATCTATATATTCCTGTAAGAATATTTCTGGAGAATTGGGTAGGCATGGCGCTTTGCTAGAAGCCAACCTTGTCTTGTAAATCGATATAAACGTAGTACGAGGTACTTACGTGTTCGGACAGTCCGACGATCGTATTTACTGCCAACATATCCGGAGATCTCATGGGTCGCTTCCTGAAGATTCACCGATGACGTATGACTCGCACTTTGATTAATCTGGGATTAATTAGAAGAAAGAGATAGAATTAATCTGGGATTAATTGATGAGAGAGAAAATTAATCTGGGATTAATTGCGGAGATATTTTATCTGGGATAAAATATTAATTAAGAGAGAGAACGATTAATTTGGAATTAATCGATAAAATTTATATTCGATATATTAATCGAAATTGGATTTCGACGCGGAATTAAAATTAGATTTTAATTCGGGCGAACGAATTAATTTAGAATTAATTCGTTAGCGACGTGAATAGTGAATTCGCTAGGCGTAATCATTTAATTACGACGCGACGGAAAATTCGTTAATTTGGAATTAGCGAACCCGAGCCCGAGAGTGATTGCGAGCGCGTTCGCATTTCGAATTCGAACGCGGCACGCGAGTCACATCAAGCGTCAAATCGTTTGTCACATCATGCGTCAAATCAATTGTCACTTTGAGTGATGTGATATGACATGTTGTCACTTTATTAAAGTGACATGATGTGAATATAGAAAGGTGATTGTTTGAAAGTTGATAGGACTTGTGTATATATATTTTATTCATTTACTTGGTAAATGGAATAAAGATATATGTATATAAAAATCATTTTCTCTCTCTTGGACTTTGTGTGGTTCACGGTTTTGGCAAAAACTTTGTGCCATTCACGTGACTCTTTGTTGTTTATGTATTTGGCCTAATTTTGAGACTAGATTCATGTGACACTCTCTCACTTTCTTTTGGTCTTCACGGCTTTAGGCAAAATGGAGCCAAAACCTTCTATCTTCTCTCTCGGTCTTGGACCGTTTTTCTTCTTCTTCTTGTTCTGTTTTCTGCCGAAAATGGAGAAGCAAGATAATGATTTTTGTGGCAAAAATCAAGTGCTAGCACACCTTGAGCATACATAGGTGATAGGGAAGCTTCTTCTTTGAGCAAGGAAGCTTGAAGCTTGGAGCTTCAATGGTGGTCTTCAATGGCCGAAAATGGTGGAGATCTACACGCCCAAAACCGAGCAGTCCACTGCATTTGGAAGCCATTGCCGAGCTTGGAGGGAGCTCAAAAATCGCACCTTGTTCTTCAAACATCAAAACCGAAATTCAATGTGAGTTGATTCCGCCACCTCCTTTGATGTGTTCATATGTGATTTTTATGCATTGTTTGTGATCTTGTGGACTTGATTAAACTCCAACAGTAACCCGAACGGGGCCCCATGTAACCTTCGAACAAAATACAACTATTGTAATACCTCTTTATAAATTTATTTTCCTTTTGTCAACGCATGTTTTATTGCACTTCTCGCCTTCCATAATTGACTCTGGATGCATTCTTGCAAACTACCACTCGAGGTCTGACCGACCGAAGAGACTGACTCGGTGGGACGTAACCCGACATTGAGCATGGAGAAATACTTGGCTCTGGGGGAATATTGCGTCCCCAGACCAAAAGGCTGACTCGGTGGGACGTAACCTGACCCCGAGCTAGGATAAAAACTTGGACCTGGGGGAATGTTACGTCCCCGGGACAAAAAGGCTGACTCTGTGGGATTCACCCTAACCCCGAGCTTAGAGAAACACTTGGCTCTGGGGGAATGTTACGTCCCCAGACCAAAGAGGCTGACTCGGAGGGATTCACCCCAACCACGATGTAGGCACTGCATTTTTACATATAAGTCCCGATGATGAGTCTCACATGGAGACACTACCTCTTTAAGTTGTGGAAGTCACGGGAAACAGACCTCGGAAGGGAATAGTCAGAAATTGATAGCTTGATGGATTTAATTTGTTTGATTAGCTTTGGGTTTGATCGTTAAGCCTCTGTTTTAAACTTATCCTTAGCCCAAAACCCCCGCAAGTCACACACTAAGCCCATACATCACCAAACCACACACCAAACCCACCAAAATAAACCAAATACACGCCCAAAGCCTCTAACCAGACGCCCACCTCCTTCCAAAATAACAAAATCACACATTAAACACATGCTAAAATCAAGACAAATCACCTTCCCAAATTAAAGAAATCAAATCAAATAAAATTAAATCATATTCCTAATTAAAAAAGATCAAATCAAATCAAACCAAATCACATCCCTAATTAAATAGATTTTTCCTTATAGCACCCTAATTAAAATATCCTCTCATAATTACATAATATTCTTTCCCTATTCACAATAGGATAACCCCAACCCTTGCCTATAAAAAGAAACATAAACCAACCCTTCACACCCCTGACTCATTCTCACGAAAACACAAAGAAAATAACACCCACGAAGCAGCCATCACTCACGTCCTCTTCTCACCCACGAAACAGCCCTCACTCATGTCCTCTTCTCACCCACGAAGCATCCCTCACTCACGTCCGAGCATTCACTCCCAACACAGTTCTCAACTTCACGCATAAGACCTCTCACAACTGCCCCTCAAATTCACGTACTAAACCCCTCAAAACAGCCCTCAACTTCACGCACCAGACCCTTCAACACAGCCCTCAACTTCACGCAAAATCACCCCTGTAAACAGCCTTACATTACCTAAAAATACCCATGAACTGCATCCTGAAACTGCCGTAAAATCACCCCTGCAAACAGCCCCACATTACCGAAACTCTACCCCTGAAACATAGTCATTTTAACGTAAAAACAGTGACTAAAAATAGTAGCAAAATAGCAGTAAAACAGTGAGCAAACAGAAGCCCAAAACTGCGAGGCAACGAAGGAAAACAGTGAACCAGTAAATCAGAAAAGTTACGGAGCATTAACCCTTCCGACAACCGCGTAGCGCACTTCCAAGAGACGACTTAAGAGGTTAGACCTGAGGGAACCCTTTTTATTTATTCTCCTTTATTTTTTATTTATCTTCTTATTTTACTTCGCATGAGTATTGTTGATTGGTGTATGCTATGACCATGGGATGAATAAAATATGTGTTATTTCTCGTGGTATATCGGATAGAAACCCATACGTAAATTCCGTAGCCGAATCCGAATGGACGGTAGTGCGGTTTGTACTTGGGAAACAACTCCACGCACCACTTGAGAGACACACATATTTTGTTTAATCCAATCTAATGTTTATGCATGATTTAGTCGTTTAGTATGTTATTTATTTTTCTAAGCATGATTTAGTCATTTAGTATGTTATTTATTTTTATGCATGATTTAGTTGGTTATTTCCAAGCATGATTAGTTATTTATTTCGCATTAGGAATTTAATTTATGTTTAGATTATCATTTATTTACATTGCCATGCTTAGCAATTTAATGTATGCATTAGATTGTGTGCTTGCCGTTATTCCGACTTACTTTTATGCATGCAAACTTAGATACTTAGATGTAGGTTGTTGCGTAGACTCAATTTTTTATTACATAAATCCATTCATTACAAGTGGCACAAGTAAGGGACCATTCCGAACCCAACGGTTTTAGGTCTTCCCTTGTGAGGGGTGAGTGCGACCTTAAATCATTTTCCCAGTTCACACTGGGTGGCGACTCCATATTATTTCTCCGGTTTAGTTCCCCTGTGGGCTACTCTGTACTCCCGACTAGGCCGCGAGCCTAGAACAGCGTCGCCAATTTCTGTATCCTACAGTCTGGCGACTCTACTGAGGATAGAGAATCGGCCCTGAAATAATGCCTTGTAATGTTTGTGATTTTTGTTTTAGTTAGCCGTGTCTACCGTGGGTTAAAGGGGTTTAATCAAAGGCATTATTAGAGCTTAGTAATGGTTTGGTGTCTTCCTTCATTCACTACCTTTCTATAGGGAAAAGCTGTGAAGGCACCTAGATAATCATTTACTCGAAGCTTACTGTGATGGACTAATTTGGAGGACTTGTTGTTTATTCCTATCACCAAGGCGATAAGAGCCTAAGAGGCTTGGGTATTTAAGAGAGTTCGCTCCACCCTCCCTCTGGGGAATTTATAATGAGAAATCCATTTGACAGTCAATCACGCACCATGACTCGTTGGCACGTACCTTAGCGTATAAAAAAAGTGCGCTCACTTGGTCGCTTGAACCCTTGAGTGGGGAGTCCTAGTCGTGGGCAATCCTTCGTCGGCGAGAGCCTTTGCCTATACCCCTATAAACCTTCACATGAACTTTAGTTGTAGGACCATCATAAACTGTCCATTTATGCTTGCATTTAGGACCGTCGTCATTTGTATTCAGTTGGACTTTTTTTCATGAGGTATGGACTTGTTGGGCAATTTAAACTGTGATGAGTCTGTGCTTTATGGAATTGGGCCAAAAGCTTCTAAAATGCCGATGGGCCACTTTATGTTTAAGCCCCTTATCATTTGAAGTTGTTTAGCCATGTTATCACAAAAGTGTAAACCTGTTGGGCCTTTTCAACTGGGACAAGTTGGCACCTTGCAATAGTATGATTGAATACTTTAAAATGATAATGTGCCGACTTATATATTCCATACATCGCACGTATCTCATGCATCTCATGCATACACGGATCATGTTAACCCCTGTGTCTTAAGAGCCATCATAGATACCCGTTGGGTTAGGAAATAGGGAAGACTAATCAAAAGACCGTCAGCAAACATGAGCGAATCAGAGAACGAGGTATCCCGTATGGATCAGCTGGAAACAAGTCTCACTAAGGTTACCGAGCAACTGCAAGACCGCCACTGTGGCCAATATGGTTGTGCCCCACGCTAGGGGAGGCTCTGAGAATGAGAGGCGTGAGGAACCTCCGAACAGATTGAGTGATGATATCCCTATCTTTGATGATGACATGGCTGAGTATGAAGCATGCGCCATTGGACTGACTGCATTGATAACCTTGAAGGCTAACAACATCGAAGTTTACGGAGACTCGATGTTGGTAGTCCGACAGATGCAAGGAGAATGAGAATTGAAGGAAGAACGGTTGAAACCCTACTTATTCCACCTTAGGAGTCTGGCACAGGCCCTCCCCGATTGTAAGTTCCAGCATTTGCCACGAGAGGAGAACCAAATGGCTGACGCATTAGCTACACTTGTGGTTTTTCTAAGGTCCCAAGATCAAATCAAGACATGAAATAATGCGTGAATACATCAACGGAGGTAGCGGAATACTCACATTGATCGGTTATGTCGATTTGAAGACGAATCAAGGCCAAAAACGTACTGCCTTGCTCACGCCACTGCAACCAGTCCATGCTCACTGTCTTGGCAGTTTCGGGTCTCAAAACGAAGCTCCAAACCTCCGTCGGATGAGTCCCGCCTCATGGGTGAACCTCCCTACCACCTTCGCAAGACTCGTAGTGTGCTAGCACTTGCGGTTTTCACCATGAAAACCCAACCCTTGCTTCCTTTTAGTGTCACGTTTTTCTGGTTCAAAACCAGTCCCAAAATTCTGTTTTGGGCGTGAGAGGAAGAGAGAAAATTGAGAGAGAAGAAGTTTTGTGTTAAGTTAAAATGATTTACCAAAAATCAATTTATATTTATGCCATAATTTTTATTAAATTAATAGTAAAATTATGACACAAAACATGCAATGGCTTAGAGTGTCAAAACACTAAACTCCATGCAATGACATTGAGTGCAATGTACACAATCTACATGCAAAGCATTAGAATGACATGTGTCATGTGGGCCCCACACGTTTCCAAATGAAAGTGGGCCCACGTGCACTCACGCGTTCGGGTTCGATATTTCCGAAACCGAGCTTACGTCGCGACGTTAATTCAATCGAATTTAAATAAATATTGCGCCTGGGGAAATTATTATTTACGTCGCTAACGAATTAATTCTAAATAACTCGTTTGCCCGAATTAAAATCTAATTTTAATTCCGCGTCGAAATCTAATTTCGTCTAATATATCGAATATATTAATTCATCGATCATCAATTCCAAATTAATCGTTCTCTCTCTTTAGACGACATTTTATCCCGGATAAAATATCTCCGTTATTAATCCTAGATTAATTTTCTCTCTCTTCTATATAATCCCAGATTATTCAAGAGTGCGAGTTGTGCGTCATCGGTGGATTATCAGGAAGCGAACCATGAGATCCCCGGATAATCTGGCAGTAAATACGGTCGTCGGAGTATCCGAATCACGTACGTCAAGTACTACGTTCTACCGATTTACGAGACAAGGTCGACTCCTAGCAAAGCACCAAGTCTACCCAATTCTCCGGACATATCCATTTAAGAATATTAAGATCTGTATCAAGCGTAGTATACTAATGTATTGAGCGTATCGGCCCAGTATCGGATAATCACGTGCTAGGGCTGGGGGAGGATAAGTGTCTGCCCCGTCCGAAACACATATCGGATGTCTGGTAACTAGTCTCTATAATCGGATATTCATGACCTGGTCATAATATCACGATTGGATGCGCATCACTTTAAGAGCACTAATACCGTATCCTGCGTGACATCATCTCCAATATGACTGAAGTGATACTTCCGTCTTGACATCACACCCAATACTCTATGATTCTCTGATAAACCCAGAAGAGGTGAACACAGAACCAGTTAAGATCCCCCACCACCAAAAACCAAAGTTTACCGATTGTCGTAAGTATTAGCGATGTAAGTCTGAGGTTAAGACTATACACACCTACCTTGATTTCGGCCTCCCATAGACACCTAGTCATAATACCAATGGGATTCCGAAGGGTCTATCCAGAGCGAAGAAGCTGTTTCCCGTACCATCGGTGAAACACGACCTCCTATCGCACTTGCACAAGTATCCAATACTTATATATATGAGAACTATGCCGTTGTGCCTCACAACGCGCACAAGTGCAATACTAGCCTATTCCGCATTATCGATGTCCAGTCTCGATAATACTACGGCTAGGGATATTTAATGATTAATCCTTCGTGGACTGATACTGTCTCATATCATCTCAATCCAGGAACTAATCATAGGGACCTCTCTTCATTTATATATCTATGGTGATCTAATCACAAATGATGAGAGTGCAATTTCCTTGTCACATAGTTAATTTGCTACAACAACACAATGATCTGTGCAAATAGTGACGCTATGGGTCATTATGTCCAACAATCTCCCACTTGGCACATAGCCAGTCACTCAAGTGTCTAACACCCGAACTATGTACGATTCGCTCAAATTGCTGAGGAAAGGTTTTCGTCAGCGGATTTGCTTAATTATCGTCTGACGCGATTTGCACGATCATCACATCGTCACGATGTATGATCCGAACGAATCAGATGATATAGAAGTATATATCTGGATCGTCGATGAGACCTTAATTCCTTAGCCTATGCTGACGCCTAGCTCAGCTGCTAACAGAACTTTATCTAATCTTATTAGATTTATTTTCGACCCAGATGGTCTTCTATTGCTGCCTCAGCTGCAGCAATAATCCGCATTTGTTGTTTATTCGGCAACAGTTATCTTGCTAGGAAGATTTCCAGCTCACTGTCCCTGTTATTCAAACTTTATAGTACCGTAGTATTTTAATTGTTTAAAAACTTGCAGTAGTGATCCCAGTCACTTCAAGTTCTCCATCTCCATAGTTTAAGATAGCATCTTTAGTTCTCAGAGATACTAACAGATGTTCTTAAATTCAATCCAGTGACTATCACTTGGATTGACCCGATGTGACTCCATATGCTCAAAGCGTATGAGACACCAATACAAGACATTTAAATGTACAATTTCTCAGAGAGTGTTACCAACTCTAAATCTAGCCCAGTAGATCTTTATTCCTTGAATAAAGGTTGTTACTCCCCAGAATTCTACGGAGAATTTCTTATGAAGAATATCTATGAAAGCCAAGCTTTCACCAATTGCTTTATAGGAATTTCACTGTCAGTGCGTTCTCCCACTAACCTCCTTATATACACAAGAATTATTTCGTTTTGAGTTAAATCATAAACCATTATGATTATTCAAAATAACAGTTCCAAGAACCTTATGCTTGCATCAATCCAAACATGGATCGAATAACCCGCAAACCTTGTTTGTCGGTTATACAAAATCGTCAGAATGTTATAAACATTCCAAAAGGTTTCCTTTTCAGGAAAGCGATTTTGATTATTAACTCACATATTCATAAATGAAATATATAGTTATTTTCAAGCATTTTCAAAATGGATTTACCATGGCAACAGGTAAAAGGTTGAACCGTTATTAACACAAT
>SKCR01010549.1:0-22221 GCA_019454045.1 Zanthoxylum bungeanum | reverse complement strand
GTTTAAATGGACCAACAAGTTCGAATTTCTGACAAAAAGTCCAACTGCATCCAAAAGAGGATGGTCCACAAGCACAAGGAAATAGTTGCTATAGGTCATACAACTTCTGACTACGTGTGGGTTTGCGGGAGTATAGACAAAGGCTCTCGCTGACGAAGGATTGCCCACAACTAGGACTCCCCACTCAATGGTCAAGCGACCAAGTGAGCGCACCTTTTTTATACCTTAAGGTACGTGCCAACGAGTCATGGTGTGTGACTAACTGTAAAATGGACTTCCCGTTGTAGATAACCCAGAGAGAGGGTGGAGTGAACTCTCTTAAATACCCAAGTCTCTTAGGCTCTTATCGCCTTGGTGACAGGAATAAAAAACAAGTCCTCCAAATTAGTCTGTCACAACGAGCTACGGGTAATGATTAACTTGGTGCCTTCACAGCTTTTCCTTATTGAAAGGTAGTGAGTGAAAGAAGACACCAAACCATCACCTATCCTTAATAATGCCTTTGATTAAACCCATTTCAACCCACTAGGAACGATTAACTTAAAGCACAAATCATAATATTAAGAGACATTATTTTGGGGCCGATTCTCTATCCCCAATGGAGTCACCAGACTGTAGACAACAGAAACCGGGCAATGCATGCTGTTCTAGGCTCGCGACCTAGTTGGGAGTACGGAGTATCCTGCGGGGGACTAAATCGGAGAATAATGGAGTCGCCACCCGGTGTGAATCGGGAAAATGAGATTTAAGGCCGCACTCACCCCTCGCAAGGGAAAACCTCAAACCATTGGGTTCGGAATGGTCCCTTACTTAGGTCACTTGTAATAAAAGGATTTGTGCAATAATCTAACCAAGCCTAAGCAATACATATTTCCAAGTGTATTCTACTTCGAAGTTCACATGCATGAGAATAAGGCTCACATCTAAGTTTGCATATATCCTATATCTAAGTTTGCATCCTTGAAAGTAAATCAAAATAACGACAAACATACAACTCCATAAGCACATTATTTTCATGGATGCGGAAACACAAGTAAACGATAATCATACAAGCATGCATACAAATGAATTGGAATAACGAAAAATATGTAATCTCATTAACACATTGTACTTATACATGCATAAACATAAACAAAAGGCAACTGCACGATCATGTGTATAAAAGAGAGGTAACTAGATATACAGTACAAAAAGAGTAACTAATGGGAACAAACATGCATGAAATATGCTTAAAGAACCAGTTCAGTACGCATGCGTTCGAGTAGCGTTCGTAAACGCATTCGAACGTCAGTCAAAAGTCTCGCATTCGAGTTGCGTTCTTAGACGCGTTCGAACGGGGTAAGACCTGATGCATGATAAAACAGAAAATATGCGCGTTCGAGTAGCGTTCGTAAACGCGTTCGAACGGAGGAGGGCTGAGAGCATGAGTTCGAGTTGCGTTCTTGGATGCGTTCGAACGGGGTAAGACCTGATGTCGGATAAAACAGAAAGTATGCGCGTTCGAGTGGCGTTCGTAAATGCGTTCGAACGGCAGAGAGCCGAGAGTATGAGTTCGAGTTGCGTTCGATGACGCGTTCGAACGGGAACTGGTAGATTGTATACATTCATATGGTTTTAGATACCACATTCAAACAGGATCACAACAATGACATATCTAATCACATGGACACCTAAATCATGCATAAAGATTAACATACTAAGGGCTAAATCATGCTTAAGAATAAATAACGCACTAGGCCTAATCAGGCTAAATAAATAAATAACGTACTAGCAAACTAATCATGCTCAAATACATGGTTGGATGAAACGAAATACATGTGTCTCTTAAGTGGTACGTGGAGTTGTATCCCAAGTGCAGACCGCACTGCCGTCTATTCGGATTCGGCTACGGAATTTACGTCCGGGTTTCCATCCGATATACCACAAAAGAGAACACGCATTCCGTTCATCCGGAATTCACATCATGCCTCAACAAACGACTCTCATGCGATAATATATTAAAATAAATAAAAGAAAAATGAAATATAAAAAATACAAGGTGCCCTCAGGTCGAACCTCTTTCGTCGTCTCTCGAAAGCACGTTACACGGCCGTCGGAAGGGTTGATGTTCCGCAAATTTTCTAGTTCACTAATTTACTGCTTTCGTTCGTTGCTTCACTGTTCGAGCTACAGTTTTCACTCCGTTTTGCTGCTGTTTTGCTGGTCCTTTGCTGCTATTTCGCTGGACCATTTCAAGGAAATTTAAGGACTGTTTGGGTACGATTTTAAGGGGTATGAGCTGCGGTTTTTTTGGTGGTTTCTGGGGGGAATTTCTGGACTGTTTTGAGGTTGTTTGGAGGGCTGTTCGGGTTGTCAGTTTGGTGGGCTGTTTGGGGGTATTTTCAAGGGGTTTATGCTTGCGATTTTGTGCTGGTCAGTAAGGGTGTTTGTCTCGGTCAGAGGGTAATAGTTTGGTGACTGTTGAAGGGGATTAGTGTGTGGTACCTGGAGTTTTGAGGGCTGTCGGTTGCATGGGGTGCGCAGGCTGGTGAGGTGTGCTCGTGTATGAGGTCTATGTGACTTTGTTTGGCTGTTTGTGAAGCGTGATGAAGGGCTGATGAAGATGGTGGCAGTGTGTTTATTGGGGTTTTGGCGTGAAGGGAGAGTTTGAGTGAGGGTTAGGGGGCTGTTGAAGATGGCTTTCGTGAGGGTTTATTAGCGTGGATCTAGGATTATTTTCTTTGTATTCTTTGTGAGGTTGAGATAGAGAGAGGGGGAGAGTTGTGCCAATGAGCTTGGGTGTTTCTTGTGTGAATGAACTAGGGGTTTAGATGTGTGGTGAATGGTTCTTTTTAGTAGGCAAAGGTAAGGGTGAATCCATGTTGGAGAAGGAATGAGAGATCATGCAATAAATGTGAGATATTTTTTAGTGTTATACACGGAAAACATATATTTAATTGGGGACAAGATTTGGTTTGTTTATTAATATCACATATTTGATTGGAGACAAGATTTGGTTTAATTAGGAAGTTAATATATTTGATTGATTTTAATTTGGTGAGTAATTTTTTGTTTTGGTAGGTAATTATTTAGATTTATTTCATTTGTTTTAATTTCCCATGTGTTAAATATGTATTTTATTATTTTTGGATGTGTTTTATTGGGGTTGGGCAAGATGGGCCAAATAAGCTTGGGGTATGGTTAATTGGGCGTGATGCTAGTAACAAAACCAGAATTACCGACACCGTTCGAACGCCGATCGAACGCTACACGAACGCCCGTAATCTGCTTGACGGTCGAACGTGTTCACGAACGCAGCACGAATGCGAAAGCAGTGAACTTGTGAGATGAATCCGATTACATACTTATTCCAAATTTCTCCTTCCGACATTTGTTTCCCTCGACTTCCATGACTTAAGAGGTAGTGTCTCCATATGAGACTCATCATCGGGACTTACATGCAAAAATACAGTGCCTACAGTCGCCCCCACTTTGATGGGACTTGTGCAGTGTGTGACAATGACAATCCTATCAAAGTTTATGCAATGCATTTTTACTTACCTGGCTCGCCAGCTGCCACCTGACTTGCCCGCTGCTTGGAATTGAGTTGATCTGGTGGTGAGATGCCGTGACCTGGAGGTTCATCCCTGCAAGATGCTACGATCTCTAGGAATGACTACCAACTGAACTGAAGAGAATTGGTCCATTTCTGGACTGTTACTGGGTTGAGATTTCTGAACTGTGCTCCATTTTTGGAGCGCCATTTTCGGCATGCTAAGCCTCATTTCCGAAGTGTTGCTGATTTGATGACTGTCCATTTTCGAACTGTGCTCCATTTTCGGAGCGCCATTTTCGGCGAGTGAGAGTAGTCCATTTTCGAACTCTGCTCCATTTTAGGAGTGCCATTTTCGGCATGCTAAACTCTATTTTCGAAGTGTCACTGATGTGATGATGGCCTATTTTCGAACCGTGCTCCATTTTTGGAGTGCCATTTTCGGCGAGTGATAGTAGTCCATTTTCGAACTGTGCTCCATTTTCGGAGTGCCATTTTTGGCAAGATGAGATATTGGTCCATTTTCGAACCGTGCTCCTTTTTGGGAGTGCCATTTTCGGTGAGTGATAGTAGTCCATTTTCGAACTGTGCTCCATTTTCGGAGTGCCATTTTTGGTAAGATGAGATATTGGTCCATTTTCGAACCGTGCTCCATTTTCGGAGTGCCATTTTCGGTGAGTGATAGTAGTCCATTTTCGAACTGTGCTCCATTTTCGGAGTGCCATTTTTGGCAAGATGAGATATTGGTCCATTTTCGAACCGTGCTCCATTTTCGGAGTGCCATTTTCGGCGAGTGATACTAGTCCATTTTTGAACTGTGTTCCATTCTCGGAGTGCCATTCCCGGCTTGTTCATTCTTGAAACTGTGTTTCCATTCTTGGAGTGCCATTCCCGTCTTGTTCATTCCCGAACTGTGTTTCCATTCTCGGAGTGCCATTCCCGGCTTGTTCATTCCAGAAACTGTGTTTCCATTCTTGGAGTGTCATTCTCGGCTTGTTCATTCCCGAACTGTGTTTCCATTCTCGGAGTGCCATTCCCGGCTTGTTCATTCTATAACTCTGCTCCATTCTCGGCTTGTTCATTCTCAAACTCTGCTCCATTCTCGGATTGCCATTCTCGGCTTGTTCATTCTCGAACCTTACTCCATTCTCGGATTACCACTCTCGGCAAAACTGATACTGAACTAAAGTGGGCCTCGCCCTCAGAGTGCCATACTCGGCCAGACTGATTCTGAACTAATGTGGGCCTCGCCCCCAGAGTACCATACCCGGCTGAACTCCTATTGATGCTAATGTGGGCCTCACCCCCAGAGTGCCATACCCGGCTAGATTGCTACTAATGCTAATGTGGGCTTCGCCCCGAGAGCGCCATACCCGGTAAGACTGATTCTGATAAAGATGTAGGCCTCACCCCCAGAGTGCCATACCCGGCAAGACTGATACTAGTGATGTGATGTTTCATTTCAACATATTATACTGCCTCTCATGAGATAATCCTGATAGCTAGACGAATGCTTTCGCTTCAAAACCTGAGAACCTTCAAAGTACTTGATACTCTCAACTCTGATCCTCTGAATAGGTGATCTGAACTAGACTCCTAGTGTGTGTGTGCCAAGGCTCTTTCGCAGCTTATTCCTTAAGTGAGCCAACTCGATGATTTCGTTTCAGAGAATCGGATCGGTGGGTCTAACCAATCTAGATGTCTCGATCACACTCTGTGATTACTTCGTCATACTCAACATGATATGGTCTTCTTCTTTTTTTCTTTCGTCTCTTTCTTTTCATTCTTTCCTTTCTCTCTCCTTTTTTTTGACACACCTACCCTTTAAGGTAGCATTTCTCCTCATGGTTATAGGCGGTCTATTTTTTCATCGCAGAGACTCTTTCTTTATTTCCAACCATATCATATATCGTAGCATAAGTAAACTAGGGTGGACATCCAGGCAAACGGTCATTCACCGATCTATCATCACTTTCGACTAGTCATCTTGCCAACAACTCAGGTTTCCACTGTTGAGATCCCGTAATCAAGTGCTCGCGAGTCCAGCTGAGATCAATCCATTCAGAGTACCGGACGAGAGCACGTCTCGCATTTATCGTTTCTAAGGCTTCTCCCTACAGCAAACAATGTCATCACCAGACATATGCTCAACTATCAAAGACTTCTCACTCTCACTTTTTTTTTCGCTCACTCTATGGAATTCTTCCTTTCTACTGTTGATAATATGGGCTTCGTCCCCTGAGATCCATTCCCGGAACTCATACTGATGTAAGCCTCAACCCTGGGATTCCTTCCTGAGACTAATACTGTTGCGGGCCTCAACCCGGTGATTCATTTCTGAAACCGATACAGATTCTGATTCATTCTTGAGACTGATACTGAATCTGATTCATTCCTGAGACTGATGCGGGCCTCAACCCCATGATTCATTCATAGAACTGATGACACTGTACTGTTGCTGCTTCTGGTTGGCTTGCATTTGCCGCTTTCTATTTTTCTCCGTTGAAACCTATGAAAAAAAAACAAAACAAACACAAAAGAATGCAAAATATGTTACGTGTATGCATGCAATCATGAATAAATTTCCTATCCCGTTGGGTTGGGTCTTCTGCCGGTACTCTTGGTGGCTGCTCGGTTTTTGACAAGTCTGCCCTCTTCCCTAACCAACGGGTATCTATGATGGCTTTCAAGACAAAATGGGGTTAACATGGTGTATGTATGCATGAGGTGCATGAGATGTGTGCGATGTGTCGAATGTATAGGTCAGCCCATTATCATTTTAAAGCATTTAACCACACCATTGCGCGGTGCAAACTTGTCCCAGTTGAAAAGGCCCAACAGGTTTACACATTTGCGATAACATGGCTAAACTACTTCAAATGATGAGAGGCCCCAAACATAAAATGGCCCATCAGAATTTTAGAAACTTTTGGCCCACTCGTCATAGGATACGAACTCGTCCCAGTTTAAATGGCCCAACAAGTTTGCATTGCTGACAAAAAGTCTAACTGCATCCAAATGAGGATGGTCCACAAGCACAAGGAAATAGTTGCTATAGGTCATACAACTCTGGTCTATGTGTGGGTTTGCGGGAGTATAGACAAAGACTCTCACTGACGAAGGATTGCCCACAACTAGGACTCCTCACTCAATGGTTCAAGCGACCAAGTGAGCACACCTTTTTTATACCTTAAGGTATGTTCCAGCGATTCATGGTGTGTGATTAACTGCCAAATGGACTTCCCGTTGTAGATTCCCCAGAGAGAGGGTGGAGCGAACTCTCTTAAATACCCAAGTCTCTTAGGCTCTTATCGCCTTGGTGACAGGAATAAAAAATGAGTCCTCCAAATTAGTCTGTCACAACGAGCTACGGGTAATGATTAACTTGGTGCATTCACAGCTTTTCCTTATAGAAAGGTAGTGAGTGAAGGAAGACACCAAACCATCACCTATCCTTAATAATGCCTTTGATTAAACCTCTTTCAACCCACTAGGAACGGTTAACTTAAAGCACAAATCATAATATTACCAGACATTATTTCGAGGCCGATTCTCTATCCCCAGTGGAGTCGCCAGACTATAGACAACAGAAACAGGGCAATGCATGCTATTCTAGGCTCGCGGCCTAGTTGGGAGTACGGAGTAGCCTGCGGGGGACTAAACTGGAGAATAATTGAGTATTGATTAAATTTGTTCCTTTCTTTTTGAATCATTTAAATTTGTGAATTCTCCATAATATTGATTAAATTTGATTTTCATAAACTCATTTAATAGGTATTATCAACATACATGAGAACATATGGTCATTGGTTGTAAGTGAAAATTTTGTAATATTCAGTTCTCTAGTTTGTTGGAGGTACCATTTAAAGGCAGTGGAATTTGTGATTTTATTAAAAAAAAAACTAACCATGCTTTTACTTAGTAACCATACATCTTGCCTTAGCAAACAGTGATTGTTCGCGTAAAACGGTAGCTTGAGTTAGTTTAATAAAAAAAATTATGTGAATAAATTCGATTTCATAGCCTCTCTAACTCGAGCAATTTAGTCTGTATGGGTGTTTTAACAATTAATGCCCTACGACCAACTGATTTGGGAGTCACTGACCCAAAACTTGTTACATGGGTTAAAGAGAAAGCTTAAGGAAATCATACACTTCTTATTTTTAACATCTGAGATCCAAGCAATTAAGTCCGTAGGGGTGTCTTAACATCTAGTGCCCTAAAGCCAATTGGGTTGGGAGTCACTGGCCCAAAGCTTGTTACAAGGATTGAATATATATTATTAAAAAAAAACATTATTTTTGTATTTATAAATAAACTTTCATTGCTAAAAGGTGTGAACTCTAATATAATTTTAGGACAAAAATATTACTCTCTTTTCAGCAAGACCTGTGAATATTGTGGGCACAATGAAGTGATTGATATCTTGTTTTATGTGTGTATGGAAGAAGGGTAAAAAGTACAGGAGAATTTTCTTATTTGATCATTTAGAAAGAAAGAAAACAATTATTAATTTGGATAAGAATTTGTCTTTTTAATATTTTTTCGCTTAAATTATTAAGGACTAGTAATAAGCAGGTTGGGGGTGTGATGAACACTAAAAAATACACATTTATTAAAAGAAAAATTAATCATTTTACACATGTAGTTTCATTAATCCCCCTTAATTTAGCATATTTATAAAATAATAATTATAATTATATTTTATTATGATTTTTATTTATTGTGTAGGTAAAATACTTCTTTAGAACCTCAACAGGAAAAAAATAGATATGAGATTTGAATTCCAGGACCCAGAAAACCCAAAAAGAGCGTGACTGATAGATTCAAATCGGACTTGAAAATCATTCACCATGTTTAGATTGGCAACAAAATGAGCTTATGATTTATTTACCCACATATGTATTTTATTATTAATATGATAATATACATTTATATAATATATATATATATATATATATATATATATATATATATATATATATATTATATATTTTGGAGAACCCACCAAGATTTTAAATATAAAATCTTTTATGTATATTAAACTGGAGGTCCCACCAAGATTGTGTGTGTATATATAAATATATAAATATATAATAATATATTATTAAAATAATAATAATAATAATAAATTTCTTCCATCTTTCTGTGGAAAGATGGAAGAATTGTCAAAGCATGCAAGAAATTTGCATGCTTTGACAAAAACATATAATAAAAAAATTAAAAAAAAAATTAAAAAAAAAAGAAAGAAAGTTAGAGATTGAGAAGTGTCGGGTACCTCTATAAATAGAGGTGCTCTGCACCTCATTTTTCTCAGCTTCCTTCACATGAATTCGTTCTGAAAATTTATGAAGGGATCCAGCTCTTGTGTGTTTTATTTTTGAAATATTTTCTTTTTGTATTTTCTTTTCGTTCAGTAATAAATATTATGTGTTTTTATTCGAATTATGAGTTGCTAATTTCTTTCTACTGGGGAAAAGGGTGAAGCTTTTAAAATGAAAATATAGATTAATCTACCTTATATTATAATATATAAATTATAATATAATGATTAATACTTAAATTAAATATGGATTAATTATTGACAAACTTTGTTACCACCGCCTACATGGCTGGTTTTATTTATTTGGCATAATTGAGTACCTAACTTGACTTGTTATAGACAAAAGTTATCTTAACCTTTATGTCTGGTTTTAAATGTTTTGGCATAATTAATTCCTGAAATAAATTAATTAGGTAATAATTGTTGGGGTTGGTGTTCAAAGCACCAATTCCCGGTTGTATTATTTTATGAATACTTCTGTAAAACCTTATTATTTTGAATAATATATGCAATTTCTATAATATAATCTATCTTTTAATATGGTAAAGACGTAATGACCTTGGAATGACTAGTCATGGTGCAGTTGCAAAAGCGCCGCAACTGACATTGAGTTGTATCATGACGTTGTCATTTTCAGACTGTTCCTGGTCAAGGTTTACACTACTTGGTCAGTACAGTAAACCCGTTAAGACCGGTACGTACATGTCGTACTGGAATTATGATTCCAATGGTTTCTCAATGAACCATAAGTCTTGGAGACTAGTATAGACATGTAGGTGTTTATAACGGATAAACACTGAAGACTCACGAAGATTCTTAATGGATGGTACACCAACGTCAATAAGAATCTTATCGGGTTGAGTAAAACTTGTGATTCTTAGACTTGAGATGTCACTGTGGGCACATGAGACATCTTCTACACTTAGATGGCAGTCACGTCACCGATCTATTTAGATCAGACCTCCGTTGTTCGTTGGCTGTAGATAGATCATCAGGGTGTCCTGTGTGTATCGAGATAGGATCTGTCAGTTCTGTGTATCAGAGCATAGGTAGTCAATATGATAAGCAATCAGATAAAAACCGTGGGGCCCGTGGTACAATTAGAATTTAGTTTTAAATGTTCTTTTTGAGATTGCTAATAGAATAGTCGACTGGATAATCCCTATAGAGATTTGACGTTTACATCTATATCTCTGGGATTATCCGGATACTGGACGGAGGAATTATACATTTGCTATGACCTCGACTTGTATGATTCAACGAGTTTATCCGTGATCGTCATAATTACGGGTGGATAAATTATGGACACGAAATTGGATTTCGTGACGGATATGCCTGAATCTAGAGAGTCTCACTAATGAAATATACTCGTAGAGTACTAGGGCAACATTTATAAATAATATTGATTATTTATAAAGTCCTTTAAAGGTTTAAACGCAAAATACATGTGTAGAGACCCGATAGTTATTTCCTTAATTTTTGTGTATTTACATTTAATGCTTGATTAATTCAAATACACATTAATCAATTGTCAAATTGAGATATTTGACTAATATCATAAATGAATATATGTATTTAATATTTAGTGTAAATATTATACATATATTTAATATATTTGTATTTATTAATTAATTAATTATTTAATTATTAAATGATTAAATTAATTAAAGTATAGATATTTAAGTTATGATATTTGTTTTAATGGCTAAGTTGCAATTGTTGACTTGGTTGAAATTATCATAAAGTGTAATGATCATTTTAACAAGTTGGCAAATTGAAATTCAAATGAAATGAAAACAAAAGTCTTGATTTTTTCTAGCCATTTTCGGCCAAGGCAAAATTGGAGCAAGTATATATGGTTTCATTTATTTTAGGGTTCGAATAACCTAATACACTTTATCAAACTCCATTAAAACAAAAGCAAAGAAGGTAAGAGAAGGAAGAAAAAATCAAAGAAAAGCTGAAATTTAGTAAGTATTTCCAACCTTCCATTAGAGAGTAAATTGTTCCTCTTGTGTGGCCTCACTTGGTGATTTATTAAGTTTTTCTATTCTTTATTCTTTGTGTTTTAAAGTTTGATGAAGGGTTAAGAATGTATGAAGTTGGAAGAATGTTACTAGTGTAGTAATAAGCATTCTTTTCATTGTTTTAGAAACTTGTTGCCATTCTAGAGTTATTAACCCACTCTAAATGACCTAGAATTGTTCTATAGTTGTTTCATTGTGTGAGACTTGATTTGGATGGAAGAATCATGATTGAAGTAAATTTGATTTAAACCAATTTGGTCTAATTTGTCCAATTTCTAGAAATTAAAAATTAGGGTTTAAGACCACTTCCAAATTTGGGGCTTTTCATTTATATGGTGTATTTGGATGTTTATATGATACATATAAAATCTCATGTTTGATTGGATTTCATTTGGATGTGTTTTGAACTTTGAAGTGCAAAATGACACTAATGTGCTTCTAGGAGGCTCACGGCCTTGAATGAAAAAATTGGGTTTTTTTGTTGCTCTTTGTGTTTGACATTTAGGACATATTAAATTCATCTTAGAAATGATTTAGAATCATCCAAAATGATTTGAACAATTTTGGACTAAAAATGAACAAAATGCAAAGTTTTGGGGGTAATTTGGTAATTACACAAAAATTTGATTTCTTGTGTAATATTTCATAATTTGAATATTGGAAAATTAAATAAATAAGTTTATTTAATTAATCCGAAGAAAAAAGTTTTGAAATCGGAAAATTTGATTTTCCACTGTTTCCGCTGCGTTACCGGATATCCGCAGTAAAACCCCTACAAAATGGTATCAGAGCGAGTCTGATTCTAGGCCCCCTAATATGATTAGCCCTTAAATTCAAGTTTGATCATGTTTTCTTGACTTAATACATGCATGTTTTAATCTAATTTGATTAGATTTAGGGTGTATGACACTTACCAGAAAATCCTAATTAATAAGGTTTAAATGTAATTATGTATTTGATGCATGTTATGTGGTACGTCTTGTCAATACGGTTTATAAATATTCTCTGTGACTACATCCGAGAAGTGCCTCTGCTGTGAGGGTGTAGCCGATAGAGATTTATTTATATCGGATGTAAATCAGAAACTAGATAAATTCAAGCGAAAACGGAATCCTGAACGTGCCCTAGCTGTCAGGGTTACGCAAGTAACTTGAGTTTATCATTGACGAGTTTAAACCTTGGTACGTCTCTTTGTGGGCCTACCTTAGCAGCGACAACGAGAAACGACCAGGACCGGAAACCCATGAGTCACTTGTGAGTGATTGACAAATGAGTTGTCTACCTGATGAATATACGTAGGCGAGACCGTGCCTCTACTGTGAGCTGAAATATATTCACGGTATCCACTTTTCACTATTTATATTTAATTTAATTATTAAATCTTTGTATTCTGTTTGGGGATTACAGTATTGCATGATTTAGTGGGAGGGGCATTTTTAGTTTAAAAATCCATGATCTAGTTTATGCTTTTGATATTATATGAAACTACTTATTTTCTGCTAACCGTTTTTCGTGATCTATAAGATAGATTTGCGATGGCAGCAGCAGCATCCACTAATCAGTTTGCGCGTATACTTGATGCGAACAAACTTAAAGGCACAGAGAACTTCGATGATCGGGATCTGGATTTGAGGATTGTCCTCGATTCCGAGAGGTTGGGATATGTTCTTGAAGGTCCACTGCCCTTGCTGTGGTAGAGGACGCTTCACTGGAGGAACGCGAAGTCTTCCAGCTTGAAGGATGATGATTTAAGGGTTAAATCATAGATCTTAAGTTCACTTTCACCGGGACTCAAGAAATAGTATTATGACATGTCAGATGCCTATACTATGATGACACGATTAAGACATCATTTGAGAACCAATAACAAGTAGTTGTTCACAAGGTCGCAATGGAACTGTTCCATGCGCGATTGGATGAGGGGCAAAGCTGTTAGCCCGCATGTTCTTCAAATGATCGATTTGATCGATCAATTGAGGCAACATAATCTCATTCTGAATGACATTCTCGGTAGTAGTAGAAGTGTCATTCTTGGTTCTTCTCAGCTTCTTATCGCCAGTTCGTGATGTACTTCAACATGAATGGGATTATCTGTACCTACCATGAGTTGCATATGATTGTGCTCACGGCGGAGGAGGACCTCAAGAAGGGAGTACCGACTCACCCTCTGAGACCACTTCTCTTTCTGCTTCCTTCCAGGCCTGGCCAAAGGGAAAGAATAAGAAAGGGAAGAAGAAAAAGGGTTTCGGTCCTCAACCACAGGCAAAGATAGCTAAGCCAAAAGGGCTTCTGAAGACAATTGCCATCACTGCAGCAAAGTCGGGCACTGGAAAATGAACTTTCCTGACTACATAGCCCAGCTAAGGAGAGAGAGAGCATCTACATCAGGTACATTTATTTTTCCAGTTATTGATATATCTTTGGCTTGAGAAGCCGTTACATCCAACTGGCTTTTGGATTCTGCTTGTCCCATTCACATTTGCAATTCGTTGCAGGTGCTGAAGGAAAGTAGAAAACTGAAGCCTGGAGAGATGCAGTTGCGATTCGGTAGTGGAGACTCTTTGGATGCAGTTGCAGTGGGAGTATGCGAGATCTCATTGCCGAATGGGACACTTTTGTTAAATGACTGCCATTTTGTGCCTGGATGTGTAGCTAAAATTATATCAATTTTTGTATTAGATACAGAAGGCTTTTATATTAATATTAAGAACTGTTCTTTATATTTATATGATAAAAGTATTATTCAGATCCTTTGTTGTCCAAACCAGCATGGTCATTATACATTGCAAACTTCAAAAGATATTTTAAATAATGGAGTTAATAAACGTAGTTTACCTGTAATTAATAATACTGAACTTTGGCATATGCGGCTGGGTCACATAGGCGTTAAATGCCTTACCCAATTGGTTAGGAATGGTTTGATACCAGATCTAACCATTTAATCCTATCCAACTTATGAATCATGTATTCAGGTTAAGATATCCAAAGCCTCATTTTCTGGTGTTGGACACCGCGCCACTAACTTACTGGAACTCTTACATTTTGATGTATGTGGTCCACTAAGTCAAACTGCTCACAGTGGTTATTCCTACTTCATTACCTTTACCGATGTTTTGTCACGGTACGGTTATGTGTATTTGATGCGACATAAATCGGAAACCTTTGAAAAGTTCAAAGAATTTCGAAATGAAGTAGAAAAATAAACTGGACAATATATTAAATGCCTTCGATCTGATCGAGGCGGTGAATATATGAGTGGTGAGTTCATGGATTATATGAAGGAGAATGGGATTCTTGCTCAATATACTCCTCCAGGTACTCCACAACACAATGGAGTATCTGAGAGGAGAAATCGGACTTTATTGGATATGGTCCGATCGATCTTGAGTTTCACAGATTTGCCCTATTATTTATGGGGCTACTCTCTTTTAACAGATGCACATCTTTTGAATAAGATTCCTTCAAAAGCTGTTCCTACGACACCATATGAGATATGGTTCGGTAGGAGACCAAATCTTAGTTACATTAAGGTTTGGTTTTGTCCTGCCTATTGTTGGACATTATGACCCATAGCGTCACTATTTGCACAGATCATTGTGTTGTTGTAGCAAATTAACTATGTGACAAAGAAATTTCACTCTCATCATTTGTGATCAGATCACCATAGATATATAAATGAAGAGAGGTCCCTATGATTAGTACCTGGACTGAGAATGATATGAGACAGTATCAGTCCCCGAAGGTTTAATCATTAAATATCCCTAGCCGTAGTATTATCGAGACTGGACATCGATAATGGGGAATAGGCTAGTATTGCACTTGTGCGCGTTTGTGAGGGCACAACGGCATAGTTCTCATATATATAAGTATTGGATACTTATGCAAGTGCGATATGAGGTCGTGTTTCACCGACGGTACGGGAAACAGCTTCGCTCTGGATAGACCCCTCGGAATCCCATTGGTATTATGACTATGTGTCTATGGGAGGCCGAAATCAAGGTAGGTGTGTATGGTCTTAACCTGAGACTTACATCGCTAATACTTACGATAATCGATAAACTTTGGTCTTGGTGGTAGGGGACTTTAAACGGGTTCTGAGTACACCACTTCTGGGTTTATCAGAGAGTCGTAGAGTATTGGGTGTGATGTCAAGACGGAAGTATCACTTCAGTCATATTGGAGATGATGTCACGCAGGATACGGTATTAGTGCTCTTAAGTGCTGCGCGGCCATCGGGATATTATGACAAGGTCATGTATATCCGATTATAGAGACTAGTTACCAGACATCTGACATGTGCTTCGTACGGGGCAGACACATATCCAACCCCAGGCCTAGCACATGACTATCCGATACTGGGCCGATATGCACAATACAATTGTATACTACGCTTGATACAGATCTAGATATTCTTTGATGAATATGTCCGGAGAACTTGGGAAGACTTGGTGCTTTGCTAGGAGTTGACCTTGTCTCGTAAATCGGTAGAACGTAGTACTTGGTACGTACGTGATTCGGATACTCCGACGACCGTATTTACTGCCAGATTATCCGGGGATCTCATGGGTCGCTTACCGATAATCCACCGATGACGCACAACTCGCACTCTTGAATAATCTGGGATTATATAGAAGAGAGAGAAAATTAATCTAGGATTAATAACGGAGATATTTTATCCGGGATAAAATGTCGTCTAAAGAGAGAGAACGATTAATTTGGAATTAATCGATGAATTAATATATTCAATATATTAAATGAAATTAGATTTCGACGCGGAATTAAAATTAGATTTTAATTCGGGCAAACGAGTTAATTTAGAATTAATTCGTTAGCGACGTAAATAATAATTTCGCCAGGCGCAATTATTTATTTAAATTCGATTGAATTAACGTCGCGACGTAAGCTCGGTATTTCGGAAATATCGAACCCGAACGCGTGAGTGCACGTGGGCCCACTTTCATTTGGAAACGTGTGGGGCCCACATGGCACATGTCATTCTAATGCTTTGCATGTAGATAGTGTACAATACACTCAATGTTATTGCATGTAGATAGTGTACAATGCACTCAATGTTATTGCATGGAAATTGAGTGTTTGACACTCTAAGCCATTGCATGATTTGTGTCATAAATTTATTATTAATTTAATAAATTATGGCATAAATATAAATTGATTTTTGGTAAATCATTTTAATTAACATAACACAACTTCTTCTCTCTCAAATTTCTCTCCTCTCTCACGCCCATTTGAGCAAAGTGTTCACTGGTTTGGAACCAGTTTGGGCGTGAGCTAAAGGGAAGCAAGAGTGGTTTCTCATGGTGAGAAATCAAGTGCTAGCACACTTACAAGTCTTGCGAAGGTGGTAGGGAGGTTCCCCCATGAGACGGGATCCATCCGACGAAGATTGGAGCTCCGTTTCTTCACTCAATTTTCTGTTTTTGTAGGTAGTGGACTGCATGCAGTAGGCTTACATGGCAGTGCGTTTTTGGGCTTGAATCGTCTCCAAATCGACATAACCGATCAATGTGAGTATTCTGCTACCTCCGTTGATGTGTTCACACATAATTCATGTCTTGATTTGATCTTGGGACCTTATAGAAAACCAACACCTATGTCAGGGTGACTCAGCAAGATAAGCTTTCGCCTTGAGGGCAAACGTTTAGGTTTGTCGGATATCCTTCGAATACGAGAGGATATCTGTTCTATGATACCGAGCATCGAAATGTGTTCGTAGCTCGCGTCGCAAAATTTCTAGAAGTAGAATTTTTGTCAGAATGTGGTAATCATAGACAGGTTGAACTTGATGAAGTCCAACCTGAAAACAATGAACCAACGGAGGAACCTGAAGTTCAAGCAGATGAAGGACCTTCAACACACACACTCCGTAGGTCAGAAAGGGTATCTAGACCTCTTGAACGCTTGTATTTGATACAAGAAAAGAGTCTAGATGTTCTCTTAGTTGAAGAGACTGATCTTTTCACCTATAGAGAATCGATGTTGGACATCGACTCCGTGAAATGGCAAAGTGCCATGAAATCCGAGTTAGACTCAATGCATGAGAATCAAGTTTGGGACTTGGTTCCGCTTCCCGAAGGAATTGTTCCTATCGGTTGTAAATGGGTTTACAATAGGGAGCGGGCCTGACGGTAAGGTTGAAACTTACAAGGCCCGACTGGTAGCAAAAGGTTACACTCAGCGACCCGGCGTCGACAACGATGAAACTTTTTCACCAGTAGCAATGCTTAAGTCTATCCGGATTTTGCTTTCTATAGATACGTATCATGACTACGAGATTTTGCAAATGGATTTCTTGATGAAGAAATCTATATGGAACAGCCGGAAGGTTTTTCATCCAGGGAAAACTTGGCTATGGTATGTAAGCTTAAGAAGTCCATTTATGGACTTAAACAAGCTTCACGAAGTTGGAATCTTTGATTCGACGAGATTATTATATCGTCTGGTTTTCTCAAGAATTCGGAAGAATCCTGTGTGTATCAGAAGGCCAGTGGGAGCATGGTCATTTTTTTAGTCCTATATGATGATGACATCCTAATCATTCGGAATGATTTAGGTATCTTACAAAGCGTCAAAGCGTACCTCTGTAAAAATTTCTCCATGAAGGATGTGGGAGAAGCTTCATATGTTTTAGGGATAAAACTCTATAGGGATAGACAAATGAGGCTGATTGGGTTATCCCAATCAACGTACATAGATAAGATCTTGGAACGGTATATTGCAGCTTCTGAAGCTGCAAAAGTGGCTGTGTGGATAAAGAACTTTGTCACAAAATTGAGAGTTGTCCCAAGTATCGAGAATGCGATTCCGTTATACTGTGATAATATTGGAGCCATTGCGCAAGCAAAAGAACCAAGTGTTGGTTTATTCTAAGGTCCCAAGATCAAATCAAGACATGAAATAATGTGTGAACACACCAACGGAGGTAGCGGAATACTCACATTGATCGGTTATGTCGATTTGGAGACGATTCAAGCCCAAAAACGCACTGCCTTGATCTCACCACTGCAACAGTCCACTGTCCTACAAAAACAGAAAATTGAGTGAAGAAACGGAGCTCCGAGCTTCGTCCGATGGATCCCGCTCATGGGTGAACCTCCCTACCACCTTCGCAAGACTCGTAGTGTGCTAGAACTTGCGGTTTTCACCATGAAAACCCAACCTTGCTTCCCTTATTCACGCCCAAACTGGTTCAAAAAACCAGTGAGCAATTGCGTGAGAGAGGAGAGAGTTTTTGAGAGAGATGAAATTGTGTATTAAGTTAAAATGATTTACCAAAAATCAATTTATATTTATGCCATAATATTTATTAAATTAATAATAAAATTATGACACAAAACATGCAATGGCTTAGAGTGTCAAACACTCAAACTCCATGCAAAACAATTGAGTGTATTGTACACTATCACCATGCAATGCATTAGAATGACATGTGTCATGTGGGCCCCACACGTTTCCAAATGAAAGTGGACCCACGTGCACTCACGCGTTCGGGTTCGATATTTCCGAAATACCGAGCTTACGTCGCGACGTTAATTCAATCGAATTTAAATAAATAATTGCGCCTGGCGAAATTATTATTTACGTCGCTAACGAATTAATTCTAAATTAACTCGTTTGCCCGAATTAAAATATAATTTTAATTCCGCGTCGAAATCTAATTTCATTTAATATATCGAATATATTAATTCATCGATTAATTCCAAATTAATCGTTCTCTCTCTTTAGACGACATTTTATCCCGGATAAAATATCTCCGTTATTAATCCTAGATTAATTTTCTCTCTCTTCTATTATAATCCCAGATTATTCAAGAGTGCGAGTTGTGCGTCATCGGTGGATTATCGGGAAGCGACCCATGAGATCCCCGGATAATCTGGCAGTAAATACGGTCGTCGGAGTATCCGAATCACGTACGTACCAAGTACTACGTTCTACCGATTTACGAGACAAGGTCGACTCCTAGCAAAGCACCAAGTCTACCCAATTCTCCGGACATATCCATTTAAGAATATTAAGATCTGTATCAAGCGTAGTATACAATTGTATTGTGCATATCGGCCCAGTATCGGATAGTCACGTATTAGGGCTGGGGCTGGATAAGTGTCTGCCCCGTCCGAAACACATATCGGATGTCTGGTAACTAGTCTCTATAATCGGATATTCATGACCTGGTCATAATATCACGATTGGATGCGCATCACTTAAGAGCACTAATACCGTATCCTGCGTGACATCATCTCCACTATGACTGGAGTGACACTTCCGTCTCGACATCACATCCAATACACTACGATTCTCTGATAAACCCAGAAGAGGTGAACACAGAACCAGTTAAGATCCCCCACCACCAAAACCAAAGTTTACCGATTGTCGTAAGTATTAGCGATGTAAGTCTCAGGTTAAGACTATACACACCTACCTTGATTTCGGCCTCCCATAGACACCTAGTCATAATACCAATGGGATTCCGAAGGGTCTATCCAGAGCGAAGCTGTTTCCCGTACCATCGGTGAAACACGACCTCCTATCGCACTTGCACAAGTATCCAATACTTATATATATGAGAACTATGTCGTTGTGCCCTCACAACGCGCACAAGTGCAATACTAGCCTATTCCGCATTATCGATGTCCAGTCTCGATAATACTACGGCTAGGGATATTTAATGATTAATCCTTCGTGGACTGATACTGTCTCATATCATCTCAATACAGGAACTAATCATAGGGACCTCTTTCATTTATATATCTAAGGTGATCTAATCACAAATGACGAGAGTGCAATTTTCTTGTTACATAGTTAATTTGCTACAACAAAACACAATGATCTGTGCAAATAGTGACGCTATGGGTCATATTATCCAACAATCTCCCACTTGGCACATAGCCAGTCACTCGAGTGTCTAACACCCGAACTATGTAAGGTTCGCTCAAATTGCTGATAAAGGGTTTTCGTCAGCGGATTTGTTGATTATCGTTTGACGCGATTTATACGATCATCACATCGCCACGATGTATGATCCGAACGAATCAGATGATATATATAGAAGTATATATATGGATCGTCGATGAGACCTTTAATTCCTTAGCCTGTGCTGACGCCTAGCTCAGCTGCTAACAGAACTATATCTAATCTAATTAGATTTATTTTTGATCCAAATGGCTTCTATTGCTGCCTCAGCTGCAGCAATAATCCGCATTTGTTGTTTATTCGGCAACAGTTATCTTGCTTGGAAGATTTCCAGCTCAGTCTGTCCCGGTGTTCAAACTTTATAGTACCGTAGTATTTAACGTTTGGAAACTTGCAGCAGTGATCCCAGTCACTTCAAGTTCTCCTTCTCCATAGTTTAAGATAGCATCTTTAGTTCTCTGAGATACTAACAGATGTTCTTAACTTTAATCCAGTGACTATCACTTGGATTGACCCGATTGTGACTCCATATGCTCGAAGCGTATGAGACACCAATACAAGTACATTTTAAATGTACAATTTCCCAGAGAGTGTTAACAACTCCAAATCTATCCCAGTAGATCTTTATTCCTCTAATAAAGGTTGTTATCTCCCAGAATTCTACGGAGAATTTCTATTGAAAGCCAAGCTTTCAACAATAGCTTTATGGGAATTTCACTATCAGTGCGCTCTCCCACTAACCTCCTTATATACACAAGAATTATTTCGTTTTGAGTCAAATCATAAACCATTATGATTATTTCAAAACGACAGTTCCAAGAACCTTATGCTTGCATCAATCCAAACATGGATCGAATAAACCGCAAACCTTGTTGTCGGTTATACAAAATCGTCAGGATGTTGTAAACATCCTCCAAAAGGTTTCCTTTTCAGGAAAGCAATTTTGATTTGTAACTGACATATTTCATAAATGAAATATACAGTTATCAACAAGCATCTTCAAAATGGTTTTACCATGGCAATAGGTAAAAAGGTGAACCGTTATTAACATAATGTTGATAACGATACCTTTCCGTCGAAAGCATAGCTTTGCACGTTGGTATGTTGCCTTCCATGTATGTCTTCCTTGAAGACGTTTAATGTACCATAGGCACAACGCCTTGTGGTACAACCAACTAGTATCCAACATAGTTGTTATACATGGAATCCATTTCGGACTCATGGCACTTTGCCATAACAGGGAGTCGATACCTCGTATCACTTCCTCATAACGTAGTCGGATGGTACACCACCATAAGATTGACATCTTTATGGGGCGAGATCAGAAACCCATACCCTAGGTTGTTTTCTGACTCTATCCGATCTACGAAGTTCTTGTGTATTTGAAGATTAATGGTATAGTTTCATCATAGATGAACTATTTGTGTTCCATTACGGACTTCGTGCCTTGAACAGTATTACTCCGATTATTCATCGAGTATCACTATCCTCCCACTGACCACTGCATATCGGTATTCCTCTCAGGAGAAAAACCGCATGGTGAGAAACAATTACATTGTTCTCATGTGGGATTTATAAGTACTATACTTAAGGTTTCCCTTAGGATAACTTATATTGGCACTTATCCAATTTGGGTCCTTAGTTTGGTATCATCCAAACGCTATGCCTGGCATACCCAAATATCAGGATGGAATGAGAAACCTCGTCTTCTCCCTGTTCATATCCTATATGATATCTGTTAAACAGATTTATATGGAACCTTATTCTAAATAAGTTTTGCACTGTTAATACATATCCTATTGAAGGAAACAGTAGCTCAGAGCGACTCGTGATAAACCTTATCTTGTCCAACAAAATTCAGTTTTTTTTTTAGTTCAGACACACCGTCTAACTGACGTGTCTCGAGAGGAGTCCTCATCTGAAAGAGTACCATACTCTTTCATGTACGTATGAAACTTACTGCTTAAGTATTTTCCATTACGGTATAACCGTGGCGGAATAATTCTATAGCCGATCTGTTTTTATACTTCGTGTCGAAACTTCAAAAGTTTCCGATCTGTGTTCTTCAAAAGAAACACATAACCATACTACGTGATGTCACATCCGTTAAGGTCATGAAATATTCATGTTAACATCTAGCCTAGCTAGATATGGGCCCACTTACTTCACTATGAATAGGGCTAACAGATCGGTGGCCATTTTACTATTACCAAGTAAATAGTATCTTAGGTAGTAACCTAATAAAATAGATTCGTAGACCTTATTTGAATAGTCAAATCAGTCCTAGTATCCACTCTTCAAAAGGTGTTGATATACGAGTCTTGTTTAATTGTGTCCCAGACAACAATGCCACAAATAAGTCTCAATTGATCAAATCAAATTGAGCTATTTATTTGTCATTTATATGTTTG